>CAJNOL010001050.1:0-66490 GCA_905250125.1 Rotaria sordida | reverse complement strand
CTTCATTCCATTCAGCATCAAAAGGTTGGCATGGCGAGTAAGTTGAAGTTTGTTTTTTTTTTTATAAAGAAAATCTTTTGTTTATTTTTTTTTTAATCAGATGTGGTTCTCGTGGTGGTTATTATGAATTAATTAATATTGATAAAGATGTACGAATGCAAGTAAATAAATTAATATCTGCATCATTATGTAGTGCAGCTTGGGGTCAAGCTATGATGGGAGCAATTATAAATCCACCAAAAGAAGGTGAACTATCATATGAATTATATAAAAAAGAACGTTCCGATATTGTTAGTCGATTAAAACAAAAAGCCGATCTTGTTAGTCAATTATTTAATTCTGTTGAAGGTGTACGATGTAATGCTGTCATGGGGTAGAAATGAATTTTCCTTTTTTTTGTTTTTAATTGAAAAACACATGACTTTTATTGTAGTGCTATGTATGCATTTCCACGTATTGAAATACCTGAAAAAGCAATTCAACATGCTAAATCTAAAAATATGGCACCTGATGCATTCTATTGTTTTCAATTTCTTGAAAAAACTGGTGTATGTGTTGTACCTGGTAGTGGTTTTAAACAAAAACCAGGTACCCATCATTTACGTACAACAATTTTACCACCAGTTGATCAGATGAAAGTTATGGTGGAAAAATTTCGAAAATTTCATATGGAATTTTTGCGAGAATGGAAATAAATTTTCGTTTTTGTTTTTAAATAAAATTAAATGCTAAAATAGAATTTATCTGATTCTAGAACAATAAGATTATCAATAAAAATAATATTATGTGGTAGGAATTCTATACTATTTAAAGCCCCGTCCTCAAAAATCGACCCTGGGTCAGTTATATTCAAATCATATGAGATTTTCAGGATATGTTGGAGACATAGTGGGGAGACTATGGTAAAATTTTCGACCCTATGCCATGACGTTTTCGGAAGATATTCAACAAACAATGGGTAAAAACAGCACTTTTGGCAGCCCAAAATTTACTGTAGGCTTTCATTTTATATATGTAGTTCTTTTATTCATCGAAGTATGCTAGACTTCAGTGTCTGACAAAGCCCTGCTTTTTTTTTAACTTTTATTTTTCATGGCCAAATACCATATCTCGAAAAACTCTTAAAAAATGGTCATCTATAGAGATGCATTTTTATATGAAAATAAACAGGTTTCATTCAATAAACGAGCTCTATCAGTCGTTGCACTGTCAAACAACCAAATAAAAACAATTGACTACAATGAAGCTCTCTGAAGAATTTCCATATGCGAGATCAAAAAAAAACATAAACAGAAGACAAACAGATAAAGATTTCCGGCTTTCTTTTATTATGGAAAAGAACATATTTTTCAAGCAGAACGTGATGGAAATCGTAAAAAGCTTTTGGAAAAAAAACAACATGTCAAATAAAAAATCATATTGTTTGTGAAAGATCTTATCTCAAGCTATATCCTCATGCATTTATCTTGTTTCTGATTAATCTGATGGAAATGGACTTTTGTTTGAGGAGCTTAATAAAATATTCACTTCTAGTATGATAAATATCTAAGCATCTCTTGTCTCAGTTAAATGTAGTTTTTTTTAATGTGTTTGTTATTATATGAAGAAAAGTATGTATTCGAATGATTGAGATGTTAAAAACATTTTCCCTGAGTTTTCGAAATGTTTGATTATTTTTTTTTTATGAAAATTTTGTGTAAGTACTTCATCTATTCTTTTTATTTTTCTATAATATATATCTTTACACACTACATTAATAAATATTCCCAGCTATTTGTTTCACTCTATACTATCTCAATAAAAAGATTATAATTATTCATTTTGTGTTATTTAACTAATGAAGGAACCTCTACAGGAGTGAAATCGATTTTCGATTTCGTCATTTTTAGTGTTTTCTTTCTGGAGATGTAAATATATGAACAAAATTTTACTTTTACATATGAGAGAATTTTGAATATCTCAGAACAGTAGATACTAGAAAAGTTATAACTTGCCCAATGAACTAATCTCATTGAGAAGTTTGTTCATGCAAAGTTTGAAGTTGAAAATGTGACCTGAAGGCGATCTCAGTAAAATTTCGATATCTCGAAAATGAAGGCTCAGAAAACTGGAACATTATAGACTTTCCTATTACTAAGTAATACTCATCAAATGAAAGTTGTTCGGTCGAAAAGCGATTTTACATCCGAAGAAATTGTTTTATAGGTGAAAAATCGAAATGTTTGTAATAGTGTCTAATTTTATATCTTCAGTTTTTCATTTAATCGATCCATTTCATTATAATATGAAACCAAACGTATACAAATAAAAAACATGAGAAATATTGTTTCATACACCAAAGATGAGTTTAATAAATACTCCAAAAATTAATTTACTATATAGACTATTCTAAGAATCGTTATTTAATGAAATAAGATTATATTTTGCAAACAAACAAATAGAGTTCAATTAAATTGCACACATAGTAATAAAATTAGAAAAAAAAAGTTTTATGATTGAATGTAATTTATTGGGAAATATTTATTATGAAATAATACAATGAGAAAGATGTCCTTATATAATTGCTTTTATCGACATATTTTAATATTGAATAGATTATGGACCAATAGTTAAATATATATAATATTAAGTATATTTTTCTAACATAAATATTGCGATTTTAATTAAAAACTAAAAAATATCTATATAAGATATTGTTTAACAAATACGTGTCATTTTTTTTGTTTACAAATGGTGAATTCTTTTTCCATCAAGTATTGTGAGAAGCGAACTTAAAGATAAAATGTTTTATTACATATTTACTTAAGGAAGACAAAAAAAGACAACACTACGCATGTGTTATATATCAATCGTAAAATAAGTTTTTTTCAAAATTAAATGATACCTTCAATAATCCGAAAATCATCTGTGATCTTTATTCGAACATATACGAAATATATATCATTCCGAAAGCATCCAAAATTATTCTATTCCCGAAACAGTACTTCAAGTAAGTATTTCTAAATACAAATTTGAAACATACATGAAATAATTGTGATTATAAAATGTATTAAATATCAAATATTACCCTCGACATCTAGCGACATTAAAATAACAAGTCGCTAGCTATTGACGGTATTGATAGAAGAATTATCGATGAAGAAAAAGTAAATACAACGTCAATATGCAATAGAATGAGTCATTTTCAAACTATCGGAACTTTTTTTTTCCGCTATGTCATGATGAGAAAGAGTTTCCTTGAGCAAATAAGGATGAGGATAGAAATATATAATATCCATATGAGTGTTGTGTGATGTGGGACATAGAATTATTTTCTAAGAGGATTGTTTTGCATCGTCATTGTTGTTATAAAATGTTTTTTTTTCCTGTTATTCTTATCGTTATATACATATATATATGCAGTATTCTATTCTTTTTTTGCTTTAAATTTAAAATAAAAAAAAGGAAAAAACAATCAATAAAAAACATTTCGTATACCAAAAATAACAACAACGACAGTTAATACTTCTGATCTGATTGTGGAAGTTTGCATCTGTTCTATTTGGTTCGACAGTATAATTGTATGTAAAATTCATTATAGTTAGTGAAATAGTTCATTTTTTTCTTATAAAAGTTTTAAAAAAAAATCTTTTCTATTAATCATTTAAATTCATTATTTCTCAAAGTACATTCACCTTTATATTATATATCAGCAAATAGATAAAGTGAAGTACCTTATCGATGTGTTGTTCGTTCTATTGATGTCGGTTGGAGTGCAAAAGGGGGAGAGAGAGCTCTTCTCATATTTCATGCTATCATTATCAAAAACTGTCTGATAAAGTCAAGTAAACATTTTTGCATCTTGTTTTCTGCAAAACGATTTGCGGAAATTTTTACTCATTTTACTTTCCTATAAAGCATCGACAGTTATAGTTCTTTCACGGTATATCGAAAGATACAAAGCGTTGAGATAATGATCATATGAATAATTATTTCTTAGTCACTCTATGATTGAAAAGAAAATAAAAAGATGGTAAAATGATCGTAATTTCAAATTCTCTTTTTTTTGCTATCACTCTTCTATCGATAAGAAATGAAAAGATAATAAACATACAGCTAAACTAAAATCTATACATTAACATATCATCTTTCTTTTTTTTTTTTGTTGTTATATTATAGCATCTATTATGTTAAAAAGTGCAAGACAAGTTGTACCATTTAATAAAGTACAAGGTGTAGCTTCAACAAATGTTCATGCATATTCAAATGGTGATGATGATTTTTTTTCTGTTGAACGTCATTATTTACATGGAATATTTATGGGTTTTAAATGGCAATGTGTTGAATTTGCACGTCGATGGTTATTAATGCGTAAAAGTTGTATATTTCAACCGGTAGGACATGCTGCTGATATGTGGCATGATTTAAAATTTGTTGAACGTGTTACTGATGGTAAAAAATTTCCTTTAAAATTATTTCCAAATGGTTCATCACATAAACCAAAACGTGATTCATTATTAATTTATTCACGTAGTACAGAATTACCATTTGGTCATGTTGCAGTTATATGTGATATTGTACCTAATTTTATTCGTATAGCTGAACAAAATTTTATTTATCATAGTTGGTCAGATAATTATGCACGTGAAATTCCTATTGTTATTAAAGATAATTGTTATTTTCTTGAAGATGAAGATGAAATATGTGGATGGATTGAAATTGAAGATAATGATGAATTACAACCATTAGATGAAACAAAACTTGATTCAATATTAAAAAAATATCAAGAAGCTAAACCTATAGGTACATTAAAACGTTGTTCAATAACAGATAAAACTTTTCATTCAATGAATAATTGGTTGAATAAAGATGATCCAGCAGAAAAATATTTCATGGATTTATTTGGTGCAAATTTAATACGTGCTGATACAGATACATTACCTTATTATAAAGTTGATCAAGATTTAACATTATCTATAGGTAGTACATCAAATGAATTACATGAAATGTTTATGGATGCAACAAATTATGTTATTCAAAATGATGATATATTAAAAAATTTTTGTATACCAGAAATTTTTTGGCCTAAAATTCGTGAATCATGGTTACATGAAAGAGATTTAGCAATGACTGGACGTTTTGATTTAGCATTTGATGGTCAACAATTAAAAACATTTGAATATAATGCTGATAGTGCATCAGCATTATTTGAAATGGCAATTATACAAGAAAAATGGGCACAAGCTGTTAAACTTAATCATACATTTATGTCTTCATTTCAATTACATCGTTTATTAGTTAAAAGTTGGAAAAAAATTTGTTCTAATTTAAATATAAATTATGTTCATTTATTAATTGATAATGATAAAGATGAAATTTTAACAGCACTTTATATGCAAAATGTTTTAAAAAATGCAAATATTGAATCAAAACTATGTATTTTATTTAATAATTTATATTGGAAAGATTCAAAAATAATTGATAATGATGGTAATGAAGTTAAATTAATATGGAAAACATGGATGTGGGAAACTATTTTTAGTGATTATTTACAAGCTGAACAAAATGGAAATTTAAATAGAAAAATTAATAATGAACATCCACGTTTATGTGAAATTGTATTAAATGATCATATAAAAGTTATTGAACCATTATGGAAAGTAATACCAAGTAATAAAGCCATATTACCTATTTTATGGTCAATGTTTCCTAATCATCCACATTTATTATGCACTGAATGGACATTAACAGATAATTTAAAACAACGTGGTTATGTTAAAAAACCTATTGTTGGTCGTTGTGGACATAATGTTACTTTATTTAATGCTAGTGGAGATTCTGTTCTTGATGAAACACAAGGAAAATTTATTGATAGAAATATAATCTATCAAGAATTATTTTTATTACCAAAATATGAAGATTATTATGCTATAATTGGTAGTTGGATTGTACATGGACTATTTGCAGGATTTGGTATACGAGAAGATAAAAAATTAATAACAGATGCTGAGAGCCCTGTAACAGCTTGTTCAGTAGTATGGAAATAAAAATAAACCAGATTATTATTTAGTATTCCTTTGTTTTTTGTAATAGTTTCACAAAATGGTTAAAAAAAGAATGTTCCATTTTTTGTCTTTCTTTATAGTTGTTTTTTTGTTCTATGTTAACATGTCAAATATATGATAAACTATCCGTACAAATACAAAACAAATGAATCATCAAATCTAACTCGATGTTTGAGTTATTGGTGAAGATGAAGATGTTCGGGATGTTTCATTATCATTGAAAAGTGTATTCATAGTAATCAAAGAATTAGTTTCATTAAGTAATAATTCAATAATTTGAACAGATATACCATCGACTATTAAAATGGTTGTGTTATGTGTTAAAGATGACGATGACATTGACGAAAATTTAGTATTTTTTCTAAAAAAATAAATACACGGAAATATTTATTCAAATATAATTATTTTATTCATATATATTTGAGCAAACAAAATACAGCAAGCCTCAAGTTTTGGATGTGTAAGAGATGAGATGAAAAAAAAATCTCTATAACAGAGGTTATTTTGAAAAGTTTCGAAAGACTTTTTTGTTTTGTTTTATACCTGACTATGCATGGAACTATCCAGTGAATAAGACTAAATGATATTTTCGAAATAGGGATGTATCAATATCTGAATTTCATATCTCAAAGATTGCATTTGTGTGATACTTCAAACGCTTTTTGTTTTCAGTTACAAGACTTCAAGCAAGATGAGTTTTGTTTTAATTGGTCTATATTATGTTATTGCCGAAGTTGATGAAATATGATAATAACATCTTGATGAGCGATAAAAACTAAGCAAGTTCCACTTGAAGACTTGGCTAAAATCAACCGATCGAAGTATCGCAAAAATACGATCCATAATGTGAAAATTCAGATATTATTGCATTGCTACTCCTGAAAAACAAAACATAAACGTAATTTATGATGAATTTTCATACAGAGCATTTACTTATGATATGTAACTTTATTAGGATATTGATATTTATTCAATCTACATATAGTATCATCAAAATGTCGTTGTTGAGTCAATTCATTTGTACCAAATAGCTATTGCTATAATTATACTATCTAATTGACCTACTAAATCCGAGTTATATAATCAATTCAAATGAAAATATTTTCCAGTATCCTAATAATTAGATGGATAATCTAATCGTAATAGGTCACAGTCATAATATATTTCATATTTAGATGACTCTTTAGATTAAACATCATGATAGTGAATATTTTTTAGAAGCTGAAATGGAATTAAATAAAATCAATTGAGATATAATTATTTTTATCTTGTTGAATACTACATTATTCAGCTAAAGCTTTTAGATTACGAGGTTCGTACGAAACATGAAAAAGTCAAAATAGTTACTACAACGGTATTTATTAGTTTCCATTTTATTTCTATCATAGAATCTGCACGATCTTAAGAACGACGAGTACAGTGATTAATATTAATGTTTGAAGAAAAACATTGAAGTATATCTGATGACATGTTACTGCTATTATGATTTTAATAAGATCGAGCTTTACAACAATCTGATTGACAATCTTTATCACAAAAGCTCTATTTTAACTACACACAAAATTCACAAAAAGTGATTAGTCAATTGTAGACACTTTCTGAGAGTATGCTTGGAGTCTATTTCATAACGACTCACTACAATTGACTAAGAGAATACTGTAATACTTCGGATTACTCTATATTATACAAAGGTCGAACTTTTTGTGAGTGCAGAATAGATATCGGTTTTTACCATGCCTGATTTTTTTCATGGTGTATCTCTTACGAACCATTATTTAGAGAAATTTGATACAAATCTTTTTCACCTTGATTCTGATTTTCTATTATAACGAGATTAGTACGCGATTCTTTTCTCTATTGACATTGTTTTTGCATTTTACAAAAAAAACAACAATAATATTTTCAGTACTCTATATAAAGACTGTTTCTCAATTTTGAAAGCCCAATGATATCAAAATGAAGTATCTTTTAGTTCTTATCGTAAGTTTTCTCGTGCTGTCGTGCAATGCCAATGTGATAAATCGTAATGAAGAGACAATTCAAGCTCCAGCAATGGGCGTACCAAATTTGTTCAATTTACCCAATATATCAAAGAACAATCGAACAGACATTAATTTAGTTGAAGGCGATATTGCGATACCAGCAGATAAAAATCGAATCGCGTTTACTCAACATGGACCATGGCCTAATGGTATTGTACCTTATGAACTTCATGGTTATTTTTCGGCTAGTCACAAGACCATGATCACCAATGGAATGAAGAAGATCAGTGAATTAACAAACAATTGTATTCGATTCGTCGATCGGGGTAGTAATCGAGTCTGGTTAAATATTTATCCTGGTCAAGGGTAAGTCAATGTACATTTCTTTTTTTTATTGAATCATGTAAGCTGAGTGGATCATAAATGTATACTTTGACTATAGATGTTGGTCGTATATGGGTAAAACTAAAACCAGTGGTGCACAAGATTTTTCACTAGAATTACCCGGATGCATTGACCGAGGCGTGATATTACACGAAATTCTGCATGCACTTGGTTTTGCCCATGAGCAAACTCGCCCAGACAGAGACCATTACGTCAGAATTAATCGTCAAAACATTTTGTCTGGTACTTACAAATAAACTAATTTTATAATCAGGATTGTATGTGTTTATTTTTTAAGGACAAGAGCACAATTTCGATCGCTATACTGCTAGCCAAGTTAATATGTTTGGAACAGCTTACGATTATGGTGAGATTATTTCTGATCGATCATATATTTAGAATCACTTTCATTCTACTTTTTAATACTATAGCATCGATTATGCACTATCGAACTGATGCATTTTCACGCAATGGTCAACCAACCATTCAGGCAATTTATCCTGGTTACGAGGGCTGGGATGCACAAATGGGACGTGGCAGTGATTTGAGCGCTCAAGATTTGGTGAAATTGAAAAAGTACTACAACTGCCCATAACTACGGATAATAGCCATTTGAATTATAATTGAAATCAGTTGACTAGTAATAATAAAAAGCACTTCAACTGTTCACTCAAGAATCTAAGACTCGATTTTTCAATTCGAGCAAATCAGTTTAAAAACTATAATGATAAAAAGTATTCAACTCGTTGTGTATCACTTCGAGACTAACTCATACGAATCTGGAAAAAACTTTGATGCATACTTGAAATAAGGGTCATCTTAAAACGATAAATAATACATCAAAAGACAGTACGAGAAAATGAAGAGGGACGGTATACTTCTGATGTATCTGGCATTGTCTTCGATCATGATCTTTTTTTTATTTCGTTATCCAATGTTACACTCGAAAGCGCTTATATAAAAAAGGAGAGTGATATAGATGACTAAGGCTGGAGAAAGAGCGAGCGAGAGAGAGAGAGAGATAAAGAAGAGAGTAAGAAATGGAACCTCAATGTGTGCCGATGAAGTATAACATCTTCAGGAGAAGAGACTCGTGTTATTTCAACATTCTAGCTACATAATCAAGACGGAAGATATAATCCATGTGATCAGCGACTGTCTATAGAAGTCATCCAAGAAGCAAACATCGTTATACAAGAGAGACGAGTCGAGGTCACAGGCATGCATGTTTCTCGATCTTTTTTGTAGATGTCAGTTGACATATAGATTCAGCAGATCTTCATGAGTAACATTGTACAGATTACGAGCCTAAAGAAGAAGGAAGCAGTTGCGCATCAACTTGAAAGCGACACGAAGTTTCTGTTGTCGTAGATTTTGCTGAGTTTTTGACAGAAAGAAATAAAATGGAAATAGCCATGCAAGATGTGAAAAAATAAAGGCAATGAAATATAGTTACATCACTGCTTGGAATACAATTCTTCCACTCGGTAGTCAAAGACCTTTGAATGTTTTCTACATATTTATCAATTGTCGATCATGGTCATTGGCAGATCGGTATCGATACGTTGTGCGCGACTCGTGATTTTCATGAGAATATCGTTACCAGACGGAAACTAATTATGTCTCTAGAATTATGAGGAAATTGAGGTCATTTAGGATATTTATCTATGATGGGTTGTCTCAGTTCTCTTTTGTCAAATATGGTAGAATTGGTTATTCGACGTGCTTCATACACCTCATTGAAAAGAACCATAGAGAACAATGATCACATGTTTTTGATCTGTTGAATGTCTCATTTTGTCAAAATAGGTCATCGATCATGGTTCGCCGTGATGACGTCATTGGCCATGCTTGAGATCTCGTTCCTGATTGAACAGAACTATGTACATACAAAAAAAACACACCATTGCATAAAATTCATTCAGCCTTCTTTGTCATCATAGTTTAACTGATGTCAACTAAAACTATTAAAAGAAATTACAATATAAGTAAAAGGATAATAATATCTCTATATTTCAGATCGTTTTAAATCTAATCCTTCCGAAATCATTGTTGTTTCAGATCTTTTTAACAGTATCTAAGAAAATTACACAATAAACCTCGAAAATTTTAGAAGAAAATTGATTTTATCTGAATCGGAAAATATTACAAGATATGAGATATCCAATAGAGGTCACTGGTCATCAAAATTGAATGAAAGTAAAATGTTGACATTTAAAAAATTTACATGATTAATAAATTGATTTTTGCTCGACTATGGTCTCTTTTTTATATTGTTCAAAGATATCTGGATATAATTATCATAATCCTGTTGGTCATTGCCAAGCAATAGTTCATAAAAAATGGTTGTCAACATACTTACCTGTAGCAAGAAACAGTCTATTAGTGTTTTTCACTTATCGTTCTCGTCATCATAAACTAAACGATCGTTTACAATGACAACTACTACTAATGCTCAGCCTGAACGACTTGATACATTACAAAGACTTGAACTTGAATCAACTATTGGATTTGATGGTTAATATATTTATAATAGAATTTTCTGATCAATATTATTTTATATTTTGATAATTTAGGACAAGTTCCTCATGGTCTTAAATTACATCCCGATCGTATTCATATGATATATCCATTAGGATGTAATTTAGTTATTGAAAATTTACAAACACGACAACAAGAATTTCTTCTTGGACATAATAATAATGTTTCTTGTTTAACTATTTCAAATAATGGCAAATATATTGCTTCAGGTCAATTAACATTTATGGGTTTTAAAGTAATATAAAATAAAAAAATTTTTTTTTTTTGATCAAATCAATTTATCATAGAAAAATCTTTTCTTTAGGCCGATATTATCGTTTGGGATTATTCAAATCGTGATCCATATGCTCGTCTTGTTTTACATAAAGTCAAAATTGAAGATTTAGTTTTTACTGCATCAGATCGTTATCTTATATCATTAGGTGGACAAGATGATGGTGCCATCATCGTCTGGAATATTGAAACTAAAGAACCTGTTTGTGGTAGTCCAGCTCAACATAAAAGTGCTGGTATTACATACTGTTTAGCTGCATCAAAAGAAGATGAATATCAATTTTTTAGTGCTGGAAAGTAAGTAACGATACGAATCATTATATTTTTTCAAATATAAATTTTAAAAAACTTTAGTGGTACACTTCGATTCTGGCAATTAGATGTGCCTAATCGAAAAATTCGACCAACGGATATTAATACAGGTGTTGTTAAACGAATTGTTAAATGTATGACTGTAAGTAAATGAAAAAACTTTAGATTAAAAGAAAAAGAATATTCTATATATACATAAAGGTTTCACCTGATGGTGTCAATCTTTATTGTGGAACGACAACAGGTGATATTCTTATGATTTATATTCCGGCTACACAATTTAAAACAATTGGACCTGAAAAGAAAAAATATTCCATGGGTATTACAGCTATGCAAGCATTAATTAATGGTGATGTTTTAATTGGTACAGGTGAAGGAAAAGTTCATATTACAGAAAAGGAAACATTTAAATCATTAAAGTATTATTATACAAGAACTTATTCATAGATCTCTAGTTCACTTTTTCTTTTTTTTTTTTTATTTATTTATTTAGATCTTTACAAGCTCTTGGTGAAGTTACTTCATTAGCATTGAGAGGCGAAGGACATATGGTATAATAAATTTCTAATTATCTATTTTAAAATACAATAGAAAATATCGAAGCTTAGATCTCGAGAGAAACAACAGATACAATTTTTATTTTTCGAATAGAAACATTGGTTACACACTAATAGCATTCATATTGTAACTTTAAGTATTATGCTAATTCTTTATAAGTCTAGCGAGAACTTTTAAAATGATGATATAAGAGAAAAGTTTGGTTACTGTGTATATTAAATAATTTTCTTTGATATTTGCTTATACTCGTTCGTTACTCTCGAGATTATCTTTAATATGGAATAGTCGCAAAAAGTTCTGTTACCGGGTAAAACGTATATAGACTTCAATCTTTTCACCTGATATTTTGACTACTAGTGAAGTTTGTTAAATCATGGTCGTAAGCAACAATCCGAGATCGACAGATCTTAATACAAAGGATTTACGATGAAAACAGTGGTTTTTTTCTCTCCAGGGCCCAAAAATAGCTATTTTGATACTTTTTTAGTTTTCCACTACTTAAACGTGTTAACTTTCATTTTGTTATTAATAAATAAAAATTCTCATGCCTGTATTGTATCACAGCGAGCGTACTCCGATCGATTGTAGTCGTGAGGTATGAGGAAGCCTTCTTTGTCTGGGATAATTTCAGTATTGATCGCTGCGATCGTGATATTTTCAAGGCTGGCTAATGGTTAAAATTAGCTGAAGATATCGATCACTTTTCGATGGTTTCCATCAACTTTCATGTAGAGATAATTCAAAGAACACTTCATAAACTAGACAAACTAAAAATAGTTTGACATGGAATTTTTATGGATGATTGAGGCAACACTAAGCTGTCGAATGAAGAGTCTCACATAATAAGATTTGTTTTCTATATTGAGATAGCGTTGTCTGAAGAAATATACTCTATTGTTGATTAAACTATGAGACTAAAAGATTAAAGTTTAGGCATTTTTGCGACTATTCTATGTCTTCAGAAATGTATTTTTCTATAGATTTTTATTGGTACAAATCGATCACATATATATAAAGTAAATTATGCTGATTGGAAAATGGAATTAATCAATACATGTCATAATTCTCCAATACAAGATATTGCATTTCCATTGTAAATTGAAATAAAAAGAAGATTCATCACTTTGAATTAAAACTTTTTTTTTTGTTTTATAGTGGAACTTCTGAATTATTTGGTACATGTAGTTATCAAGAAATTCGGTAAGAAAGAAAACCATATATATATATATATACATAATAAAATTTTCTTTTGCTTTATTTAGTATATGGCATGCACCAACTGGTAATGAATTATTACGTATTTCACAAGCAAATAAAACATGTAATTCAATTTGTTTTACTCGTGATGGTAAAATGATTGTTAGGTATGAATGGGATAAAAAAAAATATTTAATTTATTTTTTCTTCAGAAATGCAAAATTTCTTTGATATTGTTTTTTTTTGTCTAGTGGATGGGATGATGGTCGTATTCGTGCATTTTATCCTGAATCTGGTCGTGAAATGTTTACAATCAATGATGCACACCATCGTGGTGTTACAGCAGTTGCTGTAACAAATGATTGTCGTCGTATAGTTAGTGGCGGTGGTGAAGGAATGATTCGAGTTTGGCAAATAAATGCAAATTCACAAGAACTTTTAGCAACAATGAAAGAACATAAAAATGCTGTTGTTTCAATTCGTATTAATAAATCAGATACAGAATGTGTTACAGCATCACTTGATGGTACTTGTATTATTTGGAATTTAAAGTAAGAAAGAAAGCAAAAAAAAAAAATTAATGAACTATTCAATATAAAAAAAAAGAAATTCTCTTGTCTTATTTTAAGACGTTTTGCACGTAATCAAGTTTTATTTGAAAATACACTTTTTCAATGTGTTGCTTATCATCCTGAAGAATATCATATAATAACAGGTGGTACAGATAGAAAAATAGCCTATTGGGAAGCAACAAATGGTGCACAAATACGTGAATTAGAAGCATCAAAAAGTGGAACAATTAATGGACTTGATATTGATAGTGTTGGTAATTATTTTGTTACAGTTAGTGCCGATAAATTAGTGAAAGTATGAATGCTCGTAGTTTTTTTTTTGTTAAGTAAAACAAATTTTTTTAATTTAGTTATGGCGTTATAATGAAGGTGACGTACATAGTGTTGGTATTGGTCACGGTAGTGAAGTGAAAAAAGTTAAAATTTGTCCAAATACTCAACATATTATATCTGTTAGTGCTGATGGAAGTATTTTTCGATGGAAATTTCCCAAAACAGCTGTTTAAGAAATTTAAAAAATAAATAAAAACTTCAAGAATAATTTATACAGACATCTCTCTCTCTTTTTTTTTTATTCTATAAATGTATATGAACAAAGAAAAAAAAAAACAAAACATAAATCAATAATGATATTAGTTTATCTAAGTTATAACATCAACACGCATTTTTCGTTTTCGATTTCGTTTTCGTAATGATCCAATACCTAATAAACGACAAATAATATTAATAAGTAGAAAACATGCAGCTAGAAGTCCAAAACCCTAGAATAGATTTGAATTTACTAGAGAAAAAAAAAAGAAAGAAAGAACAATGATTACTAACTGCAGCTGCACCAGCTGCACCGGTTTGTGCTTTACGATAACCATTTGGTGTTGATTGATAAGAATTTGATGTATAAAGAGAACCAAATACAGTTGATAATTTTACTTCCCAAAAAATTGCAGCAATTGATATGGCAAGAACAAGAAGAAAGAATAGAATAAAAATGATGGCAACCTAAATAAAATTTATCATATAATAAAAAGAAAACGTTCTTGGATAGAAACTGCCTTTAATTGTAAGTACAAATTAGAGATTATTAATAAATCAAGTAAAGAAGTTATGTGTTCACTTCCTAACTACAAATTTCGCGATATTCAAGTATCTCGACTTTTGAGAAAAGTAATATTTCTTATTAGTAACTTATAGGTACTAAACATATATAATAGTGTAACTATGTAAACAGTATTGATAAGCAACTTCAGATTTCTTAAAAACGTGTATTAAGATAGAATCATATTTATTTTTAATCTTATAACTCCTGCTGTTTTTCTTTCTATCACTTCGAACAACAAATACGTTATGTGTCTTATTTAAAAAAAAAACAGAAATCAAATTATTATACATACTATTCTAGAAGCAATTTTCCAAATTTTTCGTTTACGTAATGCTGCAAATATATGAATTAAAAAAATAATAAAAACAGTAACAAGAGTAAGAATGAAAATAACTATTGTTGCTGTTTTAACTGTATTTGCCGAAAGTGATCTATATGCATCTGGTGACGAACTTTGACTACATTCCACTAATGCTGCAACGTATTGATTTGTTGCATAACCTTGACATATTTCCGAAACCCAATCAGCTTGTTGTGCCCAACCAGTAGATGCAATTAGTGCACAGATCATACCAAAGAAAAGACATATCAATAAACGAAGAAAATAATTAAAATGAGATTTTTTTTTTCTAACGAGAAAAAAAAAGTTTATTTTACCATAATAAGAATTTCAAGAATTCCTAATATTGATCTCCAATAATTACGGTCACGACGATAAGCTCTCATTTCTTTCTTTTTTTCAAAATATGTATTCTTTTCTTTTATAAACTCAAAAAAAAAATGACCTCCTGCTGAATGAAGTTTTTTTTCTTATATTTAAAAGTTGCATTTTCTTTTTTTCTATTCCGGAAAAGAAAAAAAAACTCCTAACAAGTAACTAGACATAATTATTTGCATAGATTAAAACCGGACAAACATTATAACGATAAATTTACTAATTTTCTATCATTAGATATTTTTTTCATTTTCTTAATATTATATAATTATCGACTTTTACTATCACGAATGTATTCAAATCTTGCATTACTTTTTGAAGTTTAATTTAATAATTCATAATATTCAAAATGAGTACAAATTTTAATGAGTTGTTTATCCGATCTTCAACCTTGAAAAAATATCATGAATACGTTAAAAAAAAGTCGATCATTTAAAAAGAAATATGTTCGTGTAGGACAGACATTTTTACAGATTGTTTTTATCTTTATCAGATAAATGTTTATGTTTTATTTGTTGAATGTACAAGACGTTTTCTTAAATATGTATCTTAGAAAATATTCAATTAATCAAAGAAGATTACTTTACTGTACAAAGTTATACTCATGAAGGAAGTCTTCCAACTGATTAGTCTGTTTTGAGTCGAGAGTATGTAATTCATCAAGACTCTAATAAAATGCCATGGTTCCTCTCAAGAAAACTCATTTCTAAATTTTAACTTGAAAGTTTGCATAGAGACAGACCTTACCGCGTGTAGTTTCTTTCAGATCTTTTGATTTGCTTCTTTCCTAAAATAAGAACATCGAATCTGCCGATATATACGAGTCATGTAACAAAACGAACTTTTACCATAGCATTATCTTAGCATAGCAACAACAAAAATATCTGAAACTTTCACCATGAACTATTCTTACTAAGATCTGTGTCTATCTAAAACTTCAAGTTGAAATCAGTTTTTCTGAGACGGACCACAACATTGACTAAAAAACCCGTCAAAATGCAATATCTCCCAGCATATACGTAGTCCTGATTCAAACACGATTAATCAATTTTGAGAAATTTCTTTCGTCAGTTAAGTTTACAAAAAAAACAACGAGAGAAAATTTTAACACTTCTCGCTTATTTTTTGATGTATTGTCATTTGCTTCACTCGTTAATTTTATTAATTGTATGTGCATGACATTTGATCCTTTGCCTCGATATTATCTTTTTTCTCTCACTTTTTATATACGCACGACATTAAATCAAAACTATTTAAAAATACATCCGTAGATTTTTATTAAAAAACTTTCAAAAAGAAGATTATTTAAACGTTCAAAGTAATATGTGCATCCTTATACGTACTCTGTTTGAAATGTTTTGCTATGAACATTTATCTCAATACTATCTCTTATTAGATATTAATAAAACAAGTTCAATGATGATTTTGAATATGAAATATTATTTAACTTGTTATGCACGTTATTTATCATTGTATTTGAGTTGTCTAAAAACGAGTTTTTTTTTTTTTTAATATTATTACAAGTATGAATGAAAAAAAAAATCATCACGTCATCAATATGATTCAACAATGAATAAAATGCTCTTGAAAAACAAGAACGAAAAAAAAAAAAAAGAACAAATGTGTAAAATCAATGAGGGGGAAAAAAAGGTAATAGTCCTGGAACGTTTTATTTTTATTATCAGCAGATGAAAAACAAAACGAAATTGATTCTTTTTTTCATAGTTCATCATTTTTATACGATATTCACAGCTGTTGATTCATTTCGATTTTCAGCTTTTAATTTTTGAAATGCTTCATATGCAGCTGCTTCTTTTGCTTCTTTTTTCTTATTACGTTTTTCATATTGTAATCTACAAAATTAGAACGAAAAAAAAAAAAAAATTTTTTTATGTCAAATATTTAAATAAAATTAACAAACCGATTATCAATAATACGTGTAATAATATCCTGTGTTGTCAATGGATTTCCACTATCGATTTGTTGAAATATACCAAGTTTCTTAGGTACTTCATATGGATCACTTCCATCAACATCAGGTTCATAATCTGTTTGACCATGAACAACAAGCGAAACCTATTAAGAAAAAAACAAAAGAACAATTAAATTTTAATTCTTTATTTTTAAATACAAACTTTAAAATGATTAATTAAATCCATTGTTACAGAATAAGGTGCAGCAATAACAACTTCATCAACATACTAATAATAATAAAAAAAAACAAAAGAATAGATTTGTAATTTGATTTTGTTTTTTTTTTTTCATTTATACTCGACAAGCTAAGACACTTAATACACGTTCATGAATATTCATTATTGGATGATTACTTCCTTTATATCGATTTACAACCTATAAATTAAAAAATGATAGTTTGTTTTTTTTTTTTTAATATTTTTCTTTTCTTTATTTAGAATTAATTACTCGATCACCATGTAAACCAACAATAAGATAATCACCCAATGCTTTTACTTTTTCAAGAAAATCAACATGACCAACATGAAATAAATCAAAAGCTCCAGCTGTATAAATAACTTTATCTCCAGGCTAAAAGAAATTATTTACATGAATATTTCTTATTCAACACAAACATATTGGAATATCTCATTTAATTATATTTTAAAATAAATATATGATTTACTTTTGGTTCACGACCATTAGAAAATTGTATAATTTTATTAGTTGTTGCTAAAAATTGTGAAGCACCTGTCCATGGACTAACACTTTCTTTACATAAACTCATTCGACGTGTATTCTCTGGATCTGGTAACATATCATCAGGTTCATGATGACTTTTTGTAACTAATAACATTCTAAAATAATTCTAATAGAATAAATAAATAAATAAACAATTCAAACCTTCCAACAAGATCTGTGGTTGATACACCTTGTGTTCGTTTGCATTCTCGATAGCGCCCAGCAGCTTTGACTATATGATATGTATCAACACCATCAGCCGTAACCTTTTAAAAAAAATAAATTATGAATTATTAACAAGGTAGATAAAAGATTTTCTTTGTCTTACAGTGATATCATCACCATGTACACAAAAAGCACAATTATAGTCTTCTAATGTTTCAAGTGTTGTTACATATGGAGCATTCTCAACAACTTGATCCACCCATTTAATAGCACGAACCATTTTATATCGTTCTTGTTCTGTAAATACTGGTGGACCTTTGTGTTTAGTAATTTCCTCTAAAGAAATATAATTAGAAAAAGATAGATATATATGAAAAATTCAATACACACCATCAGAGTGAACACCAACAATTAAAGAAGTACCCATTTGTTTTGCTTGTCGACAAGCATTAGCATGACCAAAATGTACCATATCATAACTAATAATAAGAAAATATTTTCTATTCTGTATTTTTTTAATTTCGAATTTCAGTTATAGTTCTGTTGAATCTGATCTAATTCCAAGCTACAGAAAACTATGTTAGAATTTATTGGTTTTAAATCAATATGTTCTTTTTTTTTGGTCATTTCTTCTGAATTTTTGCATTGATTGGTATGATTTACTACATAATTCGCTATAAAATTTAACTAAATATTTTCGTTCGATTCGAAGAACTTTTGTTTCATCGTGTCACATGTCATTACTCAAAATGTATTAATTTGATGGAGTAAGTCTAGTATGACTCAGATAATGTTTATTTTTCTATTCGTGTAGTATTTCTATCACTAACATTATCTGAAACCGATGATTATTAATGAGTCACCTTTACAATGACATCATTTGCTTTACTAAGCAACGCTTTTTGTACAAACAACTCCTGATAATATTTTCCATGTATTGTAAGTACTCCAATTCTAATTAGAATAATGTAAAAATGCTAAAGATTTATCTCGTTTCCAAAATGAATTAATAAGTTTCGGCGTGTGTGCGTGTGTTTTTCATCTAAATTGAAAGTTTTCATTCCTAAATTTTCAATAATTAGTAACTCTCTTTTGATTTATAAGTCATACGTAATAAATCATTATAGTTTCATATGGAAAAAAAAGAAAGGTTCTTGTTTAAAGACAATCAATAGAATATTAATTAGATATCTAGGTAAAATAATTTCATACTTACCAACCATCCATCCAAACTCGAACATTTTGTTCAGGTTTTGTTGCACTTGTATTTGATGTACTCATATTTTATTGCTGTTAAGATATAAAACAAACAAGTACACAAGCCTATATATAATATTGTCAATTTATTATTCATTCGTCAAATACTATGCCATAAAAATAAAATTAAAATAGATGTCGTTATTTTAATTTATTAAACTTTCATGGATTGGTTTATATATGAACAGGAGGGGAGGGAGGCTACGATGTATTTGATTTATTATATTGGTTGTAATCCGTTGAACAAGTTTACAAAAAAAAAAATTTTTTTTAATCTTTAAGATGCCATTCATTTCATTCCGGTGAAAAAAAAAATGTTATCATCGAAACTACGTGAACGATCTTTATGTCTTATAAATTTCGATAATCTTGATTCAACATTTCAACCATGGCTAACAATTTCAGATGCTAAATTTCATCCTGATGTTTGGTATATTATCATCTATAAACAATTATTTTGTATATTTTAAAAATTCTATTTATATTCTAGTACACTTTATTGTCAATCTAATATAAATCCTATTCAATCAATTCAAACAAATTATTTACCACCATTTATATCCTATTTATGGCCATTAATATATCATGGTGCTAATGTTTGGGCTGTTGATCATCCAACAACACGAGAAATAACAAGAGTAAAATTTGTTTTAAAATATGATTTATTAATATGGAATATTTTCTATCGTTCAACAAATATTAATTCATCATTAAATTCAAATATTGTTTATCCAAAAGTATTAATTCTTGCACCCGATTGGTTTACTTGTGAAAATACATATAAACATTTATCTAATGTTAATACAGATATATTAAAAAAAATAATAATATGTTGTATTTATGAAGGACGAAATATTGAAAATGAATTATATAAAAAATTTTTAACACAAGGTTGTGATCTTTTAATAGCTACACCAACTATTGTTAATGATTTAATACAAAAACGTTATATACATTTTGAACGACTTGAAATGATTGTTGTAAGTTTCTAATCAATCGAAGGAATATTGATTGTTTAATTAAAACACATTTAAATGATTGTGTTGGAGATTGACATTAATGAAAGACTATTGTCCTTAGATAGGAACTAAATTTCTAGGAGAAAAGATCGCTTTTTTTTTCTCGCTATATCGATCTCATTGATGAAAAAAACGAATACTATTTGCAGTTAAGTTGAGAAAAAAAAGTATATCATAATGGTAATGAGTGCTGGATGGATTTTAACTGGCCTTTGTCTTTCCAAGTCAGTTTTTAACTGACGCGAGGGAACCATTCGAATTGAAACTCTTCGTTTAAACTCATATTGGGCTAATACGGAGGTCTTGATAAGACTAGAAAAGATCTGAAAGGATTCTTATGGATCTTTGGAGTCGAGTAAGGATTGTTTTATTGAATTTTTGACTTGAAATTTTGCCCATACATAGGTCGAGTGATCCACAGAATATCCTAAAAGTTTCAACCGAAAAGAATAGTTCTTTGTTGAGTTTACTATAAAATTCAATATTTCGACAGAAGAAATATCCTATGAATTGTTAGAGCTATCTATGGGTAAAATTTTACGTCCAAATTCTTTTCTTTTTTCGGTATATATTTAAAGTTGGTTCGAAAATTCAGTAACATGATCATAGCTAGACTTCAAAAATTCATAGAGACAAACGCTTTTAGAGTTTTTTAAAGCCTTATCAAGGTATCCTTGTACATCCAAGATGAACTCATATGACGGATATTAGTTTAGGTGGTTCTCACGGATACTTCTAATTTTGTTAAAATGAATAAACTGAAATGTGCCGCTAATTTAAAGCTAAACACTGAATTGACGCACTCAATGTCTATTAGAACCAGCTCCAAATGGTTCATGCTGATATTAAGATTTGACTTTTAGAGTGAATTTTCCCTGTATGGATCCAATTTTTCAGTAAAACCCTATTGTTGAGATTTGGTCTGAAAGCTTTGCCTAGATGAAGATGTCAGTGACATTAGCTTATATTCAGTATAATATCGATTCAAAAGCTTTTAATCATCTAGAGATCTTTCCTTGTAAGTTCAATGTAACTAAAAGAAAAACTTCATTGAATTTTAAATTTATTTAAATCATAATCTTCTATTATTTTTATTTTTATTAGTATGATCAATTTGATCTTCTTCTTCAAACAATTGAATCAATAAATGAAATATTAAATCTTATTGAATTACATAAAAATAAAATTACATCTATTCAACATTTTTTTCTATCTCGTATTGTAAATCAACAAACAAAAAATTTTATTTATGAACATTTTTCATCAAATAAAAATTATTATTATCTTTCATCATCTATGATGGAAACACATACATATAAAAATTTTTTTGTCTATTGTGAACCATGTCGAAATTGGACTGATCGTAAATATATTATTAAAGAAACATTAGATTTAGCAATACATTGTCAAAAAAAAATTGTTATGTGTGCACATCAAATACGTCGTTTAGCAACAATGCAAAGTATACTTAATGATTTATCAATACAATCAATATTAATACATTCACAATTAACTAATGATGAAATTCAACAATATATATATGAATGGCAAACAATAAATGATCGTTTATTAATATTATTAATTCAAGATGATATATTAAATGATATTACAATTGATAATACAGATATAATTATACATCTTGATATTCAACGTTTTATATGGTATCAATTATATAATCAACGTATGAAATTAATACATAAACATTTATTAAATAATAATATTAATATAAATAATAAAATTAAAAAAATTGAATTAACATCAATAAAATTAATTGAAAAATTTTATCAATTAAATACATTAATAAATATACCATTAATTGTTATATTATGGCCAGGTGATTGTGCACAAGTAACATATGATTTAATTGATTATATAAATAATTCAAATAATTATTTACATCCATTAATTGAACGTTTAGCTAAAAATAATTGTTATGAATCATTACAAGCTAAAATTAATGTTGAATTATGTCCAACATTAAAAATGTTTGGACAATGTTTAAATGAAAAAATTTTAAAACGTTGTCCATATAGACATCATTTTCATTATGATGTTGATTATATTGAACAACAAGATAAAAAAAATGAAAATTTTTTAACTGATTCATATGAATTATGTTTACCTAATAAAGGTGAAATTGAATTACGTATAACACATGTTAGTGATGGTAATCGTTTATGGGCAAATATATTACGTACAAGAAATGATATTAATCAAACATTAATTAAAATATTTGATTATGATTTATTTTATAAACAAATTGAAAATGGTTTTAATTATGTTAAAAATCAACCATTAAGTGAAATAACACCCGGTGAAATTTATTTTTATATTGATAATTATAATAAAATACATCGAGTTTATGTCTATGAACAAGAACATACTTATTTTGATATAAGAAGAGCTGATTCAATTTTAAATAGATTATTAAAAGTATCAAATACTATAATAAATAAAGAAAATATACAAGATACAAATAAATCAATATCAACTATTAATGAAAAAAAGTAATTTTTAATTTATTAATTAAATAGACGATAAGAATTAAGTTTTTTTTTTTTTAAAGATTAAAACTATTTTTTCATCGTTAGAGAAAATTTTATTCTGTATACTTTTATTAGTAGATTCATTGTTTATTATCATCCCGGGATTGTAAGACATATACATTAGACGAAATTATCAACCGTATGACTTTATTATTTAATAAATTTTTTAAAAAAGTCAAGGCAACCTCTCATATCTTTAGGTACCAGGTTATTTTCTTAATATCGTATCATAAATAGAGAAAAGACTAGAAGATTGAATTCATTCAATTTATTCAAGGAAGATTTCATAAAACTGTCAACAACTTAAACACTACTAAACGAATAACTTGCTGCAGTGCAAAGTGACACATCAGTAAATTCATCCATTTGATTTATAGTTAAAAGAGTCTATTAAATTATTTAAAGATTCTACAAAAGAAAATTCACGAAGGAACATTCTCAACTGTCATATACATTTTTCGTTTGAGACTATTGTATTCAATCAGTGACGATGAATAGTAAAAAAAGTTTTGCTTCGATTTGGTTTTTCGGTCTTCGTTTGTTGAATTATAAACAATTTACTCGATTTTTGTCCTTTGAACATAGGATCTCTGAGAATCTGAATGATTGAATTTCGAGCTGAAATTTTATCCACAGATCTGTAGAAACACTTCAAAGTTTGAGTTTGGAGACACGTATTTGTATGGAGATATGCGTTTGTGGGTGTGGTACCCATATCCTAGCTCAATAATCAAAGACTAGAGAACCAAATCAAAGGAGGTTCGTTTTTTTGCGACTCATCATGACCGATCAAATAGCAATAGTCTTAAACAAGAAAGAAGTTTTTGCAAAAAAATTTTTTTTAAATTTTTAATCTTTATTTAGTTCATCTCTTACAACAGTCGATCATCCTACATTAGTTGTTTTCAGTCTTGATACTGGTATAACATTTACATTAAAATCTAATGAATATCTCTATCCTATTGAACCATCATCATTAAAACAATATCCACCATTAGCAACTGAAATAATCTTATGTAATATATGTCCATTAGATAAAATAACAATGACATTTACACCATTTACAATTGAAACTGTTCGTTCATTAACATTAAATGAAATATTTATGGGACGAATTAAATTAGCAACACGTTCATGTTTTTGGATTGATCCACTTGTTAAACCAGTTCGTTTAGCTGCACTTAAACGTGTTGCATATGATAAACCAATACGTAAACAATTGATTTTATCTAAACTTGTTCAATCAAATGATAATCATATGAATTTACTTGAACGTATGGCTATGACAGCTAAACTTAGTGAATTAACAATATCTAATCAAGAAAAAGAAGAAGAAATCAATGAACAATCAAAATTCTTAATAAAATCTAATGAACAAAATATAATTAAAGAAGAGATCAATAAACAATCAAAATCAATAATAAAATCTAATGAACAAGATATAATTAAAGAAGAGATCAATAAACAATCAAAATCAATAATAAAATCTAATGAGCAAGATATAATTAAAGAAGAAATCAATGAACAATCAAAATCAATAATAAAATTTAATGAACAAGATATAATCAAAGAAGAAATTATTGAAGATTTTTTACCTGTATTTAAACCATTTTGTAATCGTAGTGGACAACTTATTATTAATCCTGTTGGTCGATCAAAACAATTTTTTATAAAACATAATCAAGAATTACAAAATTTTGATTTTGTTAAAAGAATTTCTTCAGAAATTAATGATGTACAATCAACTATAGAAAACAATAATACTATTGATCGATATATTCCACTTGGTCGTGGACATAAAATACATACAGAATCATCATCATCTTTAGTAAAAAATATTCTTCTTTCACCACCACCATCAATATCAAATACTGGTGATTTTCAACATTCCGATGAATATTCACCATTTCAAACATTAGTAAATATTCAACAGTCATCAATTGATTCAAATGTAACAACACCATCAGAAGTTGAACCAAGTAAAATGATACAATGTGAAACAAAAACTGAACAAATTGAAGAACAAGAAGAAGATGAAATATTTGAGGTAATTTATCAATTAATCGAAATTGAATTATTTGACGAGAAAACATCGTCAGTTGATACTCTTCGTTTAGAAGAATATCGTTACCTTGCAGTATATAGTACTGCTTAGCAGTAGATCGTAGTGACTTGCACAGGGTCATTTCATGGCTGGTGGTACTGAATTTTGTACATAGCACCTTGTGGATACCTGTCGAACAGCTCAGCTATCCCTCCGATTGAACTTATAGAATAGAGAAAAATCCTAAAGATATTTATTCCAGAGAAATAAGTATAACAAGTTTTTCTAAAAATAATATTACTTTATTTTCTATTAATAAACATTTCCACGAGCTAATTTTTTTAACATTCATATTGTGGGTGTAGGGGTGACGAGAAGAATGTAACATCCTACACTTTTTCATTAGAAAGAAAAAGAGCGCAATAGAGAACATATGTGATTTATACAGAAAGAAAACGAACGTACCGGAGCATAAAAATGTAATTAAGATATGTCTCGTGGATAAGAAATGTTTATTTCTGTAATACTCAATTGTATTTTATTGTGTTATTTTGCATATCTATTATGCCTAGTCAGTGCCTGGATGAAATAGAAACAGAAAAGTTTTAAAGAAACTTATTTTGTAACAATTCTTTACTCAAGTTAAATTTGAATGAAGCTATTTCACTGTAAAGATTCAAAATGAACTATAAATGACTTATTTGTCTTGAATGACATAAAAATTGAATAGATTGTAGTTAAATCTTTCATTTTTAGGATTATGTCACAAACGTTAGTCTTTATTTTCTTGTTATATTATAGAATAATTAGTTCTGACATCAATTCGAAATCATCCATTCCTATGATAAAAAGTTCTCGTCTTGAAAAAATGCTATATTAGAATCAGCAGATTTCTATGTTTTATCACTAAGAAGTTATTGAAAACAGTTATAGACTGTTTTTTTTCCATTAGCTATTAATCCTAAGAAAAAATTTATCAGAAAGATCATATTATTTATGAGATTATATTGAAAACAAAGTAACTCTTAGGCAATCATGTTTCATTTTATTCATTTTTGAATAATCACCGTTGTGTCCCATTTATAAATCTAACTCACGAAGTTTAATATTTTTTACGAATTTGAAGACTCTACACAATATTTGAAAAGTGTCTCGATCCGATAGTTTCTATGGATGAGTTAAAAAAATTATCGAATGGAAATTTTTCGATTGAGTCAGAATTTTTCGTTATATCCTATTAGAGAAAAATATGATTTTCTTCAAGTTGAACTAGTTATATTTCTCTTGTTAGAACAATGCTGCATATATTATATTTGATTGAATCTCATTTCAACTTTCTTTTAATAATAATTCTCAATGATTAATATATTGCCATTTAACAGATCTAATTCAGTACTATTTTACGCACGTCAAGGATCACTAATTTTGACATTTGTGAGTAAAGTTCGATTCTAAGCACAAAAAAAAAGAGTTAAGCTAATAGAAATATTCTCTATATTTCTGTAATTTACTTGTTTTTTATCATTTTAATTACTAAAATTGATTATCAAAACGATTCTTTATTTTTTTAACGAATAAAATTTATAAAAAAAAAATCAATTATGATTTTTTTTTTAAAAGGATACTACTGATACAATTCCTAATCCAGAATCATCAATACCAACAACAACAACAACTATTAAATCATTAGAATTAGAACAAGAAACAATTGATGATAATGATCAAATGATGTTTATCTTTGGACCAAAATTATTTTCTCAACTTCGTCAAATCAAAGATATGGAAGATGAACAACGTCGTCAAGCAGATTTTCCTGTTCAACGTAATCGTAATCGTCATATGCGTAATAATAATAATAATTTGAAATCAAACAATCAAGATAATAATAATAATAATGATGATATAAACAATGAAATAAATGAACAAAAAATTCCTGTACCAAATATGAGTCGTTATGAACCATTTATTGATGAACGTGGTCCATTAACACAAGAACAAATTGATTATAAACAAACACAACGTAAAACACGTCTTTTTTGGGAACAAACATCACGAGATATTTATTTAACAATTGGTTTTTATAATGTTGATTCGACACAAACACGTGTCGAATTTGAAAAAAATTCAATTTATTGTCGAACAAAAATTCGTACATATGATCGTTTTGTACGAATATATTTAGCTTATGATATTATACCAGAAAAATGTTTATTTCAAGTACGTCGTTCAAATATATTATTAACAATACGTAAAGCTAATGAAGGTTTTATGTGGACAACATTAACAAATCGACCAATTGAACCACGACCAGATTTTTTTATTATTGATTATGGTTCAGATGATGAATCTGATACAGAAAAACGTCGTCGAACTGTTAATCAACAATGGGAACAAATACGTGATGATAAACGTCAATTAAAATTAAATGATGATAATAAATATCTTATTGATGACATTGATGATGATGATCATCAACAACAACAACAACAACAACAAAACGATAAATTAAATAATATTGATGATGATAATAATAATAATCAACAAGAATTAACTGATACATCATCCGGTTGTCATTCAACTGATTCAGATGATTGTTATTATGAAGATCAAGTACCAGCTAGTCATATACCACAAGGTTATGATGAAGCTGATTATGATCATCGTTTTTATGGACAACAAATACGTTCTTAAAATTTTCAGTCAGATATTAATTGTTATTGTAGTTGTTGTTTTTTTTTTGTTATAGAGAAAAGATAATATATATTCATGTCTTTCAAGATATATTGGTTTGTTTTTTTTTTGTTTTTCTTTTTATTTGTAGATAATGCCTATCGAAGATTTATCTGATGAAGGTCTTCCTAAAGTACCAAATCTTGATTTAGCACAAATAAAATTTTTATTAACTATTAAATCAAATGATTTAATATTAAAAGAAAAACTTTTAAATGAAATTAAACAAAATAATATGACACCATTTTATAATGAATGTATAAAAGATGGTCAATTATCATATGATGATAAACTTCTTCAAACAATGAAGAAAATTAATGAAGAAAAACTTAAAGAATTTGATGAAAAAATTGAAGAAACAGAAAAAACATTTGGTGAAAGTGAAATACGTGAAAGTTATTTAGCTAAAACACAATATTTATGTACAATTATTGATCGTGAACAAGCATTAATATGGTTAAGAAAAACTTATGATAAAACTGTTACATTAGGACATCGTCTTGATTTAATTTTTTATCAATTACGTTTAGGTTTATTTTATATGGATCAAGATTTAATTGAAAGAAATTTAGATAAAGCTAAAACATTAGTTGATGAAGGTGGTGATTGGGATAGACGTAATCGTATGAAAGTTTATCAAGGTTTACGTTCTATGTCAATTCGAGATTTTAAATCAGCTGCTGAATTATTTCTTGATACAGTTGCAACATTTACATCTTATGAATTAATGGATTATCAAACATTTGTTACATATACAGTTATTTGTTCACTTGTTGCACTTGAACGACCAAAATTACGAGAAAAAGGTATTGTTGTTTGATGTTTTTTTTCCTTAATTCTTAGTTTAATAAATATATTCATTTTTTATGTCTATTGAATAAAATATTCATCAAAGTCTAAAAATAATTTATTAATTATTCTAATATTCTTTTTTTATATGTATAATTATTTTCATTCAAATTACTTATTACTTCTATAAGAGAAAGAAAACGAACATTTAATTAACAAATCAATATAGAAACTTCGAATTTATTTCCCAAATTTGTTTTTTTTTTTTATTTTAGTTATTCGTGGTAGTGAAATTCTTGAAATTTTACATGGACTTCCATTAATTAAAGAATATTTATTTTCACTTTATGAATGTCGTTATGCAGATTTTTTTCGTTGTTTAGCAATAATTGAAAAAGATTTACTTAGTAAAGATCGATATTTAATATCACATACAACATATTATGTACGTGAAATGCGTATTATAGCATATAATCAATTATTACAATCATATTCATCATTAACACTTAAAGGTATGGCACAAGCATTTGGTTGTTCAGATGGATTTCTTGATAAAGAATTATCACGTTTCATTGCAAGTGGTAGACTTAATTGTAAAATTGATAAAGTACGTGGAATTATTGAAACAACAAGACCAGATTCAAAGAATTTTCTTTATCAAGAAGTAATTAAAAAAGGTGACTTGTTACTCAATCGTGTGCAAAAATTAAGTCGTGTGATCAATATCTGACTCAATGAACTGAATAGAGATAATTTAGATAAAACATGTTTACCTCGGTTTTTTTTTGTATATGTATGTTTCTAAGAAATGTGAATAAACACGAGAGAAAAACAATTCCAAATTAATAGAGCATGAATAGATTCTATCTTTTACTTTTTCTAATGGTAAAACAAGATGAGAAAAATAAATGGTTGTACTTCATGTTATTATAATTCAAGGAACACATTTGATCTATAAAATATGATTCCTTTTAATATCATTTATACTCATATTTTTAGCATATATATATAAACTGTTATCAATATGTGATAAGACTAACAGACATATAAACAAATTGATATATAATCATGGATTTTTTATCGGTTGTTTCATTCATTTCTTTGTAAGTTTTTGTTTTCATGTATAATTGATTCACATACGTCATTCATATATATATATATATACATATATACATGTATGTGTGTCTGTGTTATATTGCAGTCATTATTGTCGGTTGTTTTTACAACAACAAAAAAAAGGAAAAAAAAGACGAGAAAAGAAGAAAAAAAAGGAAGTTCTTTTTTTATAATCCAGGCAATATAATTCACAAGGAAAACGATATTTTACGTCTTTATTTATTTCTCATGTCCTGTTGTTTCACCGTTTGAAACAAAAGTTGATGTCATGTGAGAATGATCAATTTTTCTTTTTTTTTTTCTTTTTCGTTAAGTAAAAAGTTATTTGATTCCCATAATTGTCATTAATACTTGATCAAGATCAGATTACGAGATGAAAATTTTTCTTCTTCTCAGATTTTACATTTTGATAAATTATAATAATTATAATAACAATTTATCTTCTCTTAAGTTTTAGTAAGTAAAAACTAAATATAATAATCTATTTCTAGATATTCTTATCTTGTTTCCTTTTACGACAAGCTCGATTGCATAAATATTTATTTGTTTTTTTTTTCTTGTATTACTTCACAAACAAACGTCAAACACGATTAAAAAGAAAAACTCGATAAACCTATTGTTCTTTAGTTTTGTTGACTATCATAAATTGATTTCTCGATGAAGTTCTCTAAGTAAAAAAAAAAAAAATAAGAAACAGAGAGAATAAGAAGAAAGAAAAACTGCGCATGAGAATAAGATGTCATTTACAATGGAACGATATTTGCCCTTTCTACCACCTTCATTATCAAAACATGAGTGACAAGCACTACCCTTTCGTTTTTTTTTTTCATATTGTTAATCAAATATAGAAGACTAGATGTATTGGCATTTTCTAAGTCTTTTCCGTCGATATATATTCGGATAGGAAAAGAAAAAAAAAATGATTGAGTCTTATTATAATTAAACATGTCGGAGCTTTTTTATCTCAACGGTTTTTGACAGTCTTTTTTTGTTTTTCTTTTTTTATTAAAATCCTATTTATATAATGAAGAAACAATTGGTGTAACCTAAATACTTTTTCTTTCTTATCATTCTTCGGCTGTCAGTTAGAATTTTCTTATAATAATTAATGAAGCACAAGCAAATTCAATTGTTCAACCAATGCGTTAAAACATATATTTTGAATTGTAATATGACAATATGTTTCTTATTGTCAATATTGAGAAGTAACTTTTATGGTAAGTATCTTTTTTTAATGTATATATCGATGATAAAAGTCAAGATAGGAAAAAACAGCTGATAGAAATGTGAGGAAAATATTGTCAAGGTTCATCATGACGTCGATTGCTAAAGCATTATCAATAAACGGAAGAAAGAGGAATCATCTATGACGTCAATATGTGTCAACTATACTGTTAGTCAATGTCAACAACGATCATTTCACTATTATTACGTAAGTTATCTGTTGACAAAAAAAAAATTTTTTTCCATCGCTCTTCCTACACTTCTTATCTATCTTAGCCAAAGAAGCATTCTTATACTGATATGTATATATATAATATATATATATATGAGACTATTATCTTTCTAGAAAAGATAAAGGAATTTACTATGACCGAATTAGCAAAGATATTGAGTATACATAAAACAGATCATTATTATTTCCGTTTTAAGCTTTTCTAGAGATATTTGTCTAATGATGTCAGACGATTTATTCAATCTAAGTATTTCCTCTTGGTATGATCAGATTGCATTTAGCTTTTGTGTATATGCGCATTTTTTTTTCAATCATATTTTTCTTATAGTATAGTCTTGATTAGTAAGGAGAGATTTATCATGCGAACGATGAATACTTGAGTAGAAGAAAATTGTTTTCTTATTTTCTATTTCCGTTCTTAACTACACGAATCTATCATCAGTATACTTCTATTTGACGTCATGGTCGAGATGAAGAAAAATTCTCAAAAGCAATCATCAATTTAAAGTAAAAAATAAAACGTTTTCTTCTGCTAGAAATATATATATGTATTATGGAACTGATTGTTGAACTACTTGCCGACGGGCAATCGAACGATCGGCAATATATATATATAATCAAAAATGAAAATTGAACGAGAATAATCAATCGACCGATAGTGCCGCTTATACTCTACTTACTGTTGTTACTCATTTTTATTTCCGGTAACGTGTTCAAGAAGATAGAGATCTAGGCCTTAAAAATACCAAGTGCTCTTTAAGATTATATTAAGAGAAATATATATAGGATAAAAATAACATTTATTCGAGAGGTTCATTTTCTTTTTTTTCTTATGTTGAAAATGTAGAAGATAAAAACGAAGAATAATTCCAATTATTTCATATTTAGTCTTTCCAGGTCAATGTCAAGAGATTGAATTATCTTGTACTGTTGACATTCTTCAATCCTATCACGTTTTTTTCTTCTCATTATTGTTTGCCTTGTTCGCGTGTCATCCACTGTTGAAGACGCTTTTCAAAACGCACAAAAAAAAAAGACGCGACAGTAAAGAATCATTGTTGTTTCTTTTTTTTTTCTTATTGTGTATGCGCATATGTGAAGCTTGCGCATGCTATTCTTGTCCTCGGACTTTTTTTCTTCATCGTGTAGTCGCTATGCCTTTCTCTACTTCACATACCGCAGTAAGAACAGCTGTAGACATACAACCACATATGAAGTAAACGGATGATTAGAGTTCGAACTTTATAGGGCAAGGTAGTAGGAAGCAAAGACAAGTTATACTTGGCAAGAAGGTAAGCATGAATAGAGAAATGTATTTAATTTCACCTCAAGATGTCTAAAGTCTATTATAAACCTGATATATTTTAACGAGAATGTTTAAATTGGAGAAAAAAGAAAATTAAATTATACGATAAGAAAAAAAGTATAGTAAACATTATATTGGGAAAGAAAATCTCTATAAATACTCTTTCATTATTTGTCAAAATCAACAAGCAGAAAAGAAAGGAAGAAGGAAGAAAGGAAAAAGGAATAATTCCACTATTAATAGTGAGTATGTGTATATGACCGAAGAATTTTCATTTCAGTTTATGTTATGTATACGTTTATTAATATTATAGTTGCAATTCGCATGTGTTGATAATAAGCAAGCAAAAAAAAAAGAGTGAGACATGCACGTATACACACCTTATTTCATTGATATGATGAGTTTAAAGTAAGTTCAAATCAAGAATTGATATGATCAATTATTTCAAGTATTTTTACTTGATAACTCATTGATTTATCCTTGAAAATATCTATTGGTTCTTTTTTTTTTTTTTCATATGTAGTTTTAGTCAAGGAAGAATTTATTGACAAACATTTTTTCTTATGCAAAATATTTTTCTTTTCATATTTGTATATATACGAAAATAGTTTTTTACATAGAGTACAGAAAAAAAAAAAAGAAATGACTAAAATAGTGTATAATTTAAAAATAAGATTTTCATGTCATTAACTTCTATTATAATGAATCATATGAAAAACAAACGATCATTTTTTCATTAGTGTTAGTCAGCTATCTTTTGTATATATTCGTTTCTAAACATACTATGACTATTTGTTTTCGTATTGCTGTTGTGACGACAATGGTGAACTAGATAGAAGGAAAAAAAAAGGAAAGAATGGAAGAGAAAAACAATGACGTCAATTATGCTTGTCTTGAACTATTCGTCGTATTGTCTTGCTTTTCTTTCTTTCTTTTCGTCGTCGTTTTCTTCACCGGTCATTTGTTTATATATTCGTTGTTACCCGTTTTTTTTTCCCTTCATTTTCATGACTATTCTTCCGGATCATTCATGACTATCAGGTACTATTAAGCTTGATAAAACGACCTTTGCGACATTTATACTGTAAGTTCTGGTTTAATGAAGCGAGGAAAATCTAGGTGTATTTTTATTTTCTTTTTATGCTATGTTCTTTTTCACTTATAAAGATATTTGTTTGTATGTGTGATACAGGAAAAAAAAATTAATCATTTCTATGTGATAATCGACAGGAAAATGGGAGGAGAGAAAAAAAAGAAAAAAAAACAGATGAATGTGTGTTCTTCTCGTCAATTAAGCGTTAGATTAATAAACAACAGTCATAAGACGAATACGAGTAGGATAAACGGTTCTTTATTTTTCAACCCCTTGTCAAGGTAAATTAACGTATGTAATTATTAGAGCGGCTTTGCGGATGGTTGACTACTTTGATCTAATATGTTATATTTGTTTTACTTGTACTTTCTTAGTCGATGTTATTCAGAAAAGAAACAATACGAAATATATTTTTACATGATTTTTTTTTTGTTGTTTATTCCATGTGCATATGTATCATTTTTTTCATTCAATTATTTGTATTACAATAGTACTTGTTTATTATATAGAACAAACAGATTTCATTTAGTTAAAAAGACGTTGATATTATCCAAGGATTTTTATTTATGTATATATTTTTTAGCCTGACCGGCTGTTACCGTCAGTACAGAAAGCAAAAAAACGAAAAAAAAAGAAAAAAAACTCACATGTTTTTTCAGCGAGACCGATTCACTACTCTGTTATATCAACCTGATGATATGCCGTATGATTGACACGTACAAAAAAATTATCAAACGTAAAAAAACATTCTCGTATCTTTTTGCTTTTCTTATATTCGAGTGCATAAAACGATTCAAATAGATTTTTGCAATTTAAATTTTAGATTGAATAATAATATAATATAAAGAAAAAAAAAAAAAAAGTTCATTTATAATATCTATAAGAATGTTTAGCAAGTGTCAAATAGTACCAACACTTGCATCAGCTGTTCATGGTGCAATTGAAGAACTTCCACTTATGCCTGAACCTTCTTTATCACAAACTAATCGTAGTCGATTAGCATCAACAACATCAACAACATCTCAACATATAATACATAATGATTCATATTCATCAAATAAATTTCGTTTAAATTCTACACCATCATATTCTCGTATAACACCACAACTTGATGTACGAAAAGCATTTGCTTATTTTGATAAAAATCGTGATGGAAAATTAAGTATTAAAGAATTTAAATCAGTTATGCATGATTTAGGTTATAAAACAGTTGATAAACGTTTTATTAAACAAATGTTTGCTGAAGCTAATCAAAATGGTAATAAACGTACATTAAGTTATGAAGAATTTGTAACATTTCTTGAATCAAAATTAAATTTACAAACTCCAGATACAAGAGAACCAACAACAACAACAACAAGTCATTCATCATTTTCACAAGAAACAAATTCTTTATCATTACCAAAAATGCAACTTGATGTTGAAACATTATTTAATTGTTATGATTTAGATAAAAATGGTTATATTGAACCAAAAGAATTACGTAAAGTAATGAAACGTTTAACTGGAGAAAAACTATCTAAACAAGATATTGATGAAATGATAAGTGTTGCCGATAAAAATGGTGATGGACTTTTAGATAAGAGTGAATTTGCACTCTTATGTAATGCTTTTTAGAAAACAACAACAACAACAACAACAACAACAATATTTTAAAAAAAAAAGGAAAGAAAAAAAACATTCATTTTTTCATGCATACGAGCAGATAAATGAATAATTCTTGTCGTGTTTCGTTTTGTTATTCTTATTATTTTCTTATTATTATTGTCAATGTCCTTTGTGATAGTTTGTCTAATGCTTTGTAATATGTTTATGTTTTAATTATTTTTGCGTTTGGTAGAACAGTTCTTTATACCGGATGTAATCCATCTTTCTTCTTCCCATCTCAAATTCTTCAAACATCGAAAATCTTTCTTCATAATTATATAGGCGTGTACGTGTGTGTGTGTGTGTGTGTATGCATATCAATGTTTCTTATTCTCTGGTTTTTTTCGCATTTCGTGTGATTGATTACAGGTATTAAAGAAAAGAAAAATCAAGCGGATCAACAATCATCTACCATTAATCTTTACCTATCGCTACATCTTCACAAAATATATAGCAATGATCCATGAAATTAAAGTACATTATATGACAAAAGAAAAAATTTACCTTAATCAACCTAATATTAACAATCTATCATATATGATTTACACTATTTTAAAGATATTTTGATGGCATAATATTTTATAATGCATCATGTTTAACCGATAATAATATTTACTTTCGGTACGATTGGTTTGGTATGAGAGATAAAAATATTTAACAACATGACAAATAATTCTATAAACAGTACAAATCAAGCAAGAAAATAATGGTATTATACAATCTTCCTAATGATACCTCACTTTATTATGAAACTTTTTAGAAGAATAAGAATACTATGTGTGTGTGTATATATATATATGTATTAAAAGATCAAAGTTCTATATCACTTGTATTGTTATAAAAAAAAGATATGCAAGGTTAATTTTTGTATTGAACTAAATTTGCAAATATATATTTTTCTTTTTTTATTAAATAATAAATATATGACTAACAACAAATTATGTATATGTAATTTAACAGTAGTTGAAATCATCGTTATACTAAAACTAAGCATATTATTTCTTTTACATATCAAGAAAAAAACGAAGAAGAAGAAGAATTCATAAATAGTAAGTTATAAAATAAACACACTATAATACTTTTGAAAAAGAAATAAATAATAGAAAAATCCATAACAATCCAACAAAGAATATAAAATACATAAAAAAAAGAACTAATCTTTTTTTTAGTGAAAAAGTATTGTTTGAATCTAAATAATTAACGATTATTTTTACATTGATTAAAAATAGTTCATTAATTATTCTAATAATAGATAATACTTTTCAACAAAAAAAAAAAGAACAACCTACATTTTATCATATTGATAGATTGTATATACTTTTATCTGGATTTTGATCACTGTCATTTGTTATTCATTGTACTTTAATAAGTTCGATAATAAATAAAGAAGATTAAAATCATTGATATTTATAGACAAAGATTTAATTTGAACAGTATTTTTAAGCTGATTTACTTTCAAGTTTTTCCTTATTGCTTAGAAATGTAACAAGAAAAAGAAAAAGATACTTTATTTATTTTGTAATGTCGGCAATAAAGGGTAAAGTACATGAAATAAAGTATTTAAATGTCATCGATTAACCTAATTTAAGTAATCGATTTAGGAAATAAAACGTGATGACATTAGTATATGATAAATGATTTAATGGTTATTTAATGTACCAAATGACAGAAATAAAAATAGCTGTGATCATTTTGCGTACAAGTCAACACAAAAAAAAAAAGAATTTGTAACCTGAGAATTTTGCTTTTGATCAGAAATATTAATCTATATAAAATCTATGAATAGAAACATTTTTCATAAAAAAATATTAGATGTAATCAATCTATCATACAGTTCTTTATTAGTTGAATCTAACTAATGAAATTCTTGTACTTGATTATAAATTATCGACTAATTCTGAAAATAAAAGTTTTATGGAATTACATTAATCATTATAACAATTGTTGAGAAATTCTTTATTTAATTAGCAACAATTCAATATGAAGCCATTCATACAAGACGTCCAGGTAAAAATCGTCTTTTTTGAGTTTCCTTTCCACTATTTGGAAATATCCGATTTTGACTAACTTCCCTGAACGTCCTGTATAGATGGTCTCTATCTTTTTGAATAGACGCAATTAATTTGAGTAGTTTAGCACGTGATGTATTTTTATATATGTAAACTATGAATGGAACAGCGGCTCATTTGCAAAATGCACGTATCTTTTTCTTTTCTTTTATGTCGTCAGATGTTTTCCATAAAAGAATTTAACAAGATTAGTAATTATGAAATAGAATTTCACTGAAAATTTCATCCTTTTTTTTTTTGTATTCATAATAGCAATCCTCTAGTGTTTGCTTGAGAAATATTTTATTGAAAAATTTGTTTGATTGCTTATGTCATAAGTACAAATGCAATATGATGACATCAAGACAAACTATGATCATGAAATTCAAATTCTGTTGAAATTCATTTTCTCACGATCGAATTATCAGATTACGATATGCAAAAAAAAAAAAGCAAAGATCAGAATAACTATCGATTTGCACTGAATAATAAAGAATGTGTGAAGGTTGTTCTAATGGATTTCATTATGACATGATTAATGCTATGAAAATGTATATGTAATGTTTGATTAAAAGAATTTATGATTATAAATCATCTAAGAATAAAAGACTCATATTCTATGAAAATCTTGAAAGAAATTATGATAGATTAAAAAAGAATAAAAGACAAGAAATTTTTCTTTATCTTCTACTTGAATAATCAAAAGAAACTAAAAATAAAAAACAAAAAACAAAACTTTTTTTGTTTTTTTTTTACGAATTACATTAAACAATTAAAATATTCTTAATATTCAAAGATATCATCACGTAGATCACATTTTCCATGATTAAAAGCTGAATTAATTGAATCTAATCGAAAACGTTGTAAAAATGGTAATAATGATTTTTTATCTTTAAAAGCAGTTGCTGTTATAGCAACACTTGCATTTTTTGTTGCTGATTCAATTGTTTTTAATGACCAATCAAGAAATTTCTTTGCTAAATCTGGTAAAAGTTTATCAGTTAATTTTTTTGCTAAATGTGACATATCTTTTGCAACTAATATCCAATCACCTTTAGCAGCATTAGCAAGAATATCAAATGTTGTTAGATCAACTAATGGTATACCAATAAGAACATTTAAAATTGTTACAGATGCACCAACTACAGATTGAATCATATTTATAATAGCTTGTCTACAATCTTGTTTTGTCATTGAACAACCAGCTAAACAAGGAACTGGTTGAGTTATTGGACAATATTGCCAACAAACAGGACCAACACCATTATATTTATTATTACATTTATCATAACATAAACCGCCATCTTGTTCATAAGAATTTGAACATATAAGTGGTGTACCAATACCTCGACCATAACTATGACGAATATAAAATTGTCCACATAAACAACCAAAATTTGTATAATTTGTTGGACATGATGAACATGAACGTGTAAATATACCACATTTATCATACCAAGGACATGAACGTAATGATTGACGAATATCCAAACAAGCAAAACCTACAGATGTTAAATTATTACATTTTTCCCAACATACAGGACCAACACCATTATAACCATCACGACATATTGGATAACAAAGAAGACCATCTTGTTCAGGTGCATAATCAGGACATGCATGTAAAGGACGACCAACACCACGACCATATGAATGACGCCAACAATATGGTTCATATGTACGAAAGATTTCACGTAAAACACGTCTAACTGGTTGTGATGTATCAATTTCAGATATGAAATCATCTGTTGTATCATTAGTTAAATTGAAATTAAGAAAAAATGGAGTTGTTAATTCTAAATCTTCTTCCATTGTTGATGTTCTAAATATGAAAGAAAAAAAAAGAGAAAGAATATAATATAATATATTTGCAATAGTAATATTAACTTACGTATCATTCCATTTGAACAATAATTCTTCATGAATATTTTCGCTCGTTATTTGACGAACAAACAATATACACAAAACAAAAAATAGCTGCATAATAAGCATATGAAATGATTTATTATTTGATTTTACAGTATTACGATAAGGAGAACTAGTACCGATTTATTCAATTACCATCATTCTTCTTCTCATCATAACATTTCTCATTGCTCGTATTTCATACAAGTGTTGTATGTCGTAAGAAAGAGAACAAAAAAAAAAGAAAGAAAATAGAATACGAAAAGGTCTTTGATTAAGTTTGAAATACAAAACGAAATCGACACACGTGTTAAATCTCTTTGAACATAAAAGAAATGTTTTATATGTTATTTGAGGATATTGTACATTAACATAAACTTAAAATTATCGTCTTTAGTTTTACGTCACATTGATATTCTTTATCATAAGAGAAGTAGTTATATCTAATTGATTAAGCTAATATTATAGAATTCTATTGTAGGACATTTCATTTAAGTATAACAAATATTGAGCTAAGAATATACATTCAAGTCATGTACAATTCATTTAAATATATGTTTTGCAATAAAAGTTGTTATATGTACTTGATTACATGAATGTACTATTTCATCAGAACAATTACTAAGATCAGTTGTATCGATTTCAAACATTTGTGATGATTCAAATTGTCTCTGATAAACAATATAATTAGGTTTTTTTTCTTTCTAGAAAAATATTTAAAATTAATTTTGTATTTGTCTTAATGTTTATATATTGATGCAAGTGAATCAACTACTGTTAAATGTTCGAATTCATTTAGTGTTAGTTGAAATATTTTTAAAAATATGAAATAGAATTCATAATAAATCCTATTTTCATCTAAAATCGAAACTTACCTTGAAAAAAATCTTTATTTTCTTATGAAATTCATCGAGATTCTTCTATAAATTTCTCTTCAATTTTTGCTCTTTATGTTTTACCATAAATAGGACTTAATTTGCTAAAAAATATGAAATGATAATGAATAGATTTTTTTCCACCAATGGAATATATTTCTTTCCGTAGCCTCTTCGAAGCTCTTTAACGATAAGATTTCTTTTTTTTTTTTACTTTCTTAAAAATGAAGAAAAAAAAATTTCATCCCTAAGATTTCTCCTTGTATTCGATCAAATCTAATGAAGAAATAAATCAATGCGCCAAAGTCGATAAGGTTTCTTCAATCTTTTATATATAAAAAAAAACGAAAAAAAAGAGAATTGTATTTTACTATTGATGGAATAATAAAATAATACATATGAATTGTTGAAACATTCGAATAATAAAACAAATGGAAACACAATCTATGACAATTGGCGATACATTCGAAACTAATAAACAACAAATAAACTCTATTGATAATATTCTTGAATTAAATGATTATTTATCTTTTTATCGAAATGATGGTCGTGAAATTAATTTTCTTAATCTTGATCGATGTTTAAGACAACCTTATATTATTAATGATATTTCTGATAATCAATTAATTAATGGTATTTCACTTAGTCATAATTATCTTATACAAATGCCCATATTTGTTTCTAATTATACAAATCTTATTGAACTAAATGTTAGTCATAATGAATTGAATAATACAGATTTTATTTTATATAAACCATTGAATGATAATGAATTAACTGAATCATATTGGAATCAACAATTAAAAATTAATTCAAATAATCAATCATTTAAAAAGATCTATGACTTTAAAGAAGGCAATTGTCGAACAAATGAAAAGACAAATGATAATGAACAAACAAAAGTTTTATCAACTAAAAATACAAATTCTGGAAAACATTCTAAAGTAAACACTTGGACATATTATATGAAGAAGAATGTCTCTACCTTTCAGCTACTTTGCTGTATAGGGTGCTGCCTAGTAGCAGATTCATTACCCCTGCAACTAGTATTAGCTTTAGCTTTGGATACAAAGCCAGTCTGATGCAGAATTCTTGAGCTCCCTATACACAAAGACTAACCATGAGGGCAGGTGTATGTCACAACATAGTCAGCATACTATCGGACGGGTAATCCAAGACGAACAACTGTTAGTGACTTGTTCAGAACCATTCCATGGTTGTTGGTACTAAGGTTTAATCACAGTACCCATGGGATACGTCCCTTATTGGTCTGGACACATTGTATGACCATATATTACTTTAGTAATTCCGATGATTTTTGTTTCTATGCTACTAGATCTAAAGGATTATATGTTAGACTGAATGATTTTCTTAATGTTACAAACCTAAGAAAAAATGATTGTTGTAATAGTTCAATTCTTCCTGTGAAATACTCTTCAATTCGATTAAAAGTCTTTAAAAAAATTCGTTATTTCTTCAATGAACTTAAAATGATTTATGAACATGATTGCTGCATATGCAAATAGAAATGAGAGAAAAAATTTTTAATAGAAGTTTTTTAATAGAATTTGTTAGACTATATAAACAGTTACTAGTTTCATATGATCTGATGAAGTGAATTTTGATAAAAATGAAATAATTCTTTGAAAAGAATTCAGACTGATCGAATTATGAAGATTCTATTAAGATTTAATTCTAACGAGAGAATTATCCGAAGTGATTCGCCGCTTTCGAACTCATTCGGATCCATAAAAATTCTTTAAAAATTTATGATAATCTTGCTGGATTTTCACCACGGGAAGGGTATTGACAGGAAAATTCAACAAAGAAGTTTTGATCCTAACGTTTGTTCCTTAATAATTCTCTCGATTCTACGAATATCTTAAAAGTCTCAGTGAAAATGATTGCTTCTTTCTTAAAATATTTAATATTCAAACCCATCCGATTTTTTTAATTGTCTGTGGAGTCTAACCACTTTTTTGAACATTGAATGTCTGAAGAACGAAATAATCATATTGACTGAAACTTTTATGATAACCTTAATATCATGTGTCTCACTTAGAGATCAAATTTCAGGTCAGAACCACTTCCTTTAATTTTCCTTATAATGCTTCATCCTATGATAAAAATCCAGCAAAATTATTGAAACTGTACAGAGAGAATGCCTATGAGATTCAAATCCTTTTTCAATTCTTAAAATCAAGTATTTATACCTAGCTCGAAGCACAAAAATTCAATTTAGAAAACTTTCAAAGGAGATAACCGTTTCGAAGATATTTAAAAGTCATTTTAGTGACTATATCGTCTAATAATAAATAAAAATTTTCTGTGTTTACGGTCTTGATGGTTTTCATCACAGTCTGTAGAGGTAGTAGGATTAGGTCCAAAGTTGTACTGTATACTTCAACGTATTTGACAAAAATATACAAGATTTTTTACTAGTCTAACTAATTAAAAAAAGAAAATCTATTTTCTTTAGTCATCAACATCTTTGTCAACTAAACAAATATCTCGTCCATTAATTCATCCATTTCTTGAACATATCAATTTATCTTTCAATCATATTAAATATCTTCCAACAAATATTCATTATCTTCGTTTTCTTCATACACTTAATTTATCACATAATTATCTTACAGAATTACCATCTAATATTGGTTATCTTGAACAATTAAATACATTAATACTTGATTATAATTATTTAAAATATTTACCAAATACATTTACTCGATTAATTCAATTAGAAAAATTAAATTTATCAAATAATTTTTTTCAATCAATTGATATAATAAAAAATTTTCTAAATTTAAAATTATTTTCAATAAATTCAAATCCATTAAAAATATTTCCAATATTATTATATACTTGTTTTAATTTAGAAGATCTTTCTTTTTCAAATATACAATTAAATCAAATGAATAATATAACATTTGATATATTTTATCAATTTTCAAAATTAAAAAAACTTAATTTATCAAAAAATAATCTTGAAAATAATTTTCTTTTATCATCATCATCATCATCATCAATAAAACAATTTGATTATTTAGAAGAATTAAATTTTCAATATAATCATTTTACAAATATATATTCATTATTATCAAATATGAAATCTTTACATTTACTTGATTTAAGTTATAATTCTTTAAATAATATTCCTGAATGTTTAAATTTAAATTTAAAAATTTTATATTTATCATATAATAATATTGAACTTAATTCAAATGATTGTATTTATTTAAAATATATTATTGAATTAGATTTAGATCATAATCAAATAAAACAAATACCAAATGAATTTATACAATGTTTATATTTAGAATCATTAAATATATCATATAATCAATTAAAAAAATTTCCTGATATTATTTTAGAATTACGTTCATTAAATAAATTAATAATTCATGATTCAAAATTTCAATATTTAACAACAAAAAATTTATTTGAAAAATTTTTTTATCGAACAATAAATATTTTAAATTTATCAAATAATAATTTACATACAAATTTAAATGAATTAACTTGTTTAAAAGCATTAACATATTTAGATTTAAGTTCAAATTATTTATATGAACTTGATCATGATTTTAAATTATTAACATGTTTAAAAATTTTAAAATTAAATAAAAATAAATTTACTAAATTTCCATCTTGGTTATATGAAATGTCAAATAATAACAATAATAAACAAAAATATATTGGTAAGAATTTATTGAAATTCTTCATATTTAGAAGTTAGATACATGAAAGATTTATCTAATAGAATTGTTTTTATTCGTAAACAATGTGTTCTTTTCTATTAAATTTTGATCAATGACAAGTTAAAATAAGCTTGGATATTATCTTGGAGGAGACCGTCCGCTAGGGAACTGTCGGTCCTTCCAAACCCGAGCTCAGATCCGGGTTCGCAAAAATATGGACCCGTAACTTCTTATTCTCTGCTTCAGAATTCTCGATAGTTTTTAGAAGTAGAAAGGGCCAAAAATTTGACAGACAATCAAAGGCCATCTGTCTGGCAGAAAATGACTAAAAGCTGCCTTCTAGAATTTGTCAGACAGTTTTCCGATAACAGCTTGAAATTTTCGTAGTTGCCGCGTAAGAAGTGAAAGTGACTAGTCTACCCTTCCCCTCACACCGAGACCTATACTCTCCGTTTCGGTACTTTTGAAGAACGATTTATCAAAAGATTTTGAAGCTTTCAGGACAGATCGATCTTGATGAGTAGAGTAATAGTTGCCATAGACACCTAATTACCATCGAAGTAGCGAGAACGAAAAATGTTCTCCATTCCTTTTTCAGGCACAGCACCATTGATAAAGTTAGAGACTTATTTGGTAGATACTAGACACTGCATGGAATGCCTACTTTGTTTTAGTTTCTTTTCATCTCACTCTATTCGAATAAAAATAGTACAACATATTTTGAACGAAAATGAAGTAGACATCCTAAATACTTGTCAATATAAGTAGAAGAAAGTTTCAGGTCGATCGGATGTACTGTGATTGAGAAACGAGACGGAACTCTGAATCTTCTTTGACAAAAAACAGTGAAATAACGTGTAGATTTTGATGTTTTTCCAGAGAAAATGTTTCGGCTTTTCCGCTTTTATACTTATATATTAATACTTGAAATATACCCAGTAAATATGGGACACTTTGAAGAATATATAGAACAGAAAAAAAAAATAAAAGAATTCAGTTGGAAAAGAAGCGAATTTCGTTGACATGCTCGGTGTCACGATCGTCTCATTCTTCAGAGAAAGCTAAGACTAAATTAGAATTATACCGAAAATTTACAAAAGAAGCGAGATCTTCGGTGTTTTAAATCGAGTTTAATGAATTGGATGAATATAACAGATAGTCTAAATGACTCGCTCAATATTTCTCAAATAGCTGAATTTTTTAAAGATTTGATTTTCAATTCCCTACAAAACCATCTATGTTTATTTGTCCACGTATTTAAAATAATATTTTGTCTAATCAAACGAACAAGTAACTTCATTATTACAACGTTCAAAAAGAATTTTTTTTCTTAAGTTGTTTTACTAATTGTTTTGAATACCTAAATTACGAATTTTTTAAACATCGCATGATTGGAAATGGATGCGGAATTTTCGAAATGATTATTTGATAGCACTACATTATGTAGTATCTAAAGAAATCTTAATCATTAAAAGAAGGAGAGATATGTATGAAGTTCAAAATAGCCGACAAATTGGTTAGTGAATTTCCGAACCATCCGTTTATGCTCTTTTCTTTTTATTTAAATTTTGTATCTGTTTATGACACGTACGAATTCATATATTACATTGTAATCTGATGAACTTAAATCGGATTTATGAAGAAGTCAATAATCTCTGTCAATAAATTGTGAATAAAACAATGAACATGGTAGCAATCTGAAAACTAGAATCCGTCGTGTCCAAAATTTTCAGATCCAGACCCAATGAGCTCTAATGAAAACTATTTCACATCATTCATCGCTCAAGACCATAGATTTTTCAATAATGTTGATTTGAACTTATGCAAACTAATTATATAAGACGGTTTGTTGCCTGTCATCGATTAGAACGAAATAATTTTTGAAGAATTCAAATGTATGATAAAGTAGACGCTGAAAAACATTTGTTTTTGAACGTTCTTATAATTAGGTCAATTATTTTTTTATTATTTAGTAAAAAAAATTATTTTAACTATTCAAGGGGGTTTAATTGAAGATTGAACAACTAATTTCAAGCTATTCGAGAAATTATGAGAAACATCCATTACTCTCTGATCTAGACTGTTCATTCTCATACTCAAATAAGATGGACTAAATGAATAGCAAAATAACTATGAAATTCTTATTAGAAGACTTGAAATTTCATTATACATATGAGTATATGTTGTCAACTGTAAAATTTGAATAGTAAAATATTTGACAACTTCAATAAAAGGTTTTTGAAATTCTAAGGTTGTTCAAAATAAAATAGTCTATCGACTAATATATAAATTTATGCTTAATACTAAAACCTACGTAGATAAAAAATGAAAATCTTTGCAAACTAAACAATTGTTTTTTCTCATTCAATGATGTCAGACAACATAGGATGATGCTGAATATTTTTTATTAGTATGACTTTTTTTTTGTATCAATTTTAATTCGAAAACCTACACAATTCATATCGATGAGATATTTTTATGAAGAATAAAATCTTAACTTCATTATCATTAAATCTGAATACTATTTTTCTTTTATATAATTTTAGCTGAAACTCTTTTAGAATTATATATCAATGATAATAAAATCGAATCTATTCCTGATGATATTGTTCATATGATAAATCTACAAACTATTGATTTATCTAATAATCAATTTTTAAAATTTCCTAATACATTAGTTTATCTTGAACAACTTACATCACTTATTTATTCTCAAGAACATGGTATTCATATTAATAAATTACCTGATGATTTTATTCATTTATATAATCTTAAAAAACTTGATTTATCTCATAATATATTTAATGAAATACCAGATATGATTTATAATTTAACTAAACTTGAATATTTAAATATGAGTTATAATCTACTTACAAATATAGATAATAATCGTTTAAAACAATTAAAAAATTTTAAAATAATTAAATTAAATGGAAATAATTTTACATCATTTTCATCGATAATTTATCAATTGGAAATATTTAATTTAAATGAAAATCCTTTATGTTTAGCACCACCAAATGATTTTTTAGATGATAAATATATTTCAGCAACTTCAAATCTTTATGTACAAATAAATGATAAATATGAAGAAAAACTTTTTGAAATTTATCAAAAAATTTTTATTGAAAATTTAACAAGTTATGATATTGAAAATTTATTAATACGTTTAAAATTATCGAAAAATGATATGAATCATTTTCGAAATAATTATTCTCATTTAAAACGTGAAAATAAAATTGAAATATTATTAAATATATGGAAAGAAAAACGTGGTACATTAGCTAATTCAGATGCTTTATATAAATTTGCACAATTAATTGGTGATAAAAATCTTGTAGAAAAAATCCATAGAGCTTATTTACTTGCACGAAAAATTCGAATTTAATTTTTCTCTTTTCGTTTTTTGTATTTTTCAATATATGAATAAAAGACATAACAATTCATGCTGTACGTTTGTGTACACTACCGCCGGTATATAACCGTAGAATGGCGATCGGAAGATACCGAAATCATTTAAGTATCAAACTATCATTGGCTGATTGCCGGTATACCGACGTTTTTTGTTCGGTTTGAATCATATGGAAAATAATTGAATAATAATGATTAGTTATTTGCTTAGTTAATTGCGAGATAATAATTGTCGAAATCTAAGGATATTTTACATAAATTGATAAAAACATGTACAAAAATTCATATTTCTTTTGCAAAAACATTTTTCTATAGTCCTGAAAAAGTGTAATTTTATTAATTTGTTGCCACTATATACATTATATTCTTTGAAACAAAGCGAAATTAAATTCAATAGAGTTTTCTAATAGTAAAAAACTAATCATAGATCATATTTGTCTTGCATTTGATGTTAATATTATGTGATTTATTTGGAAAACAAATATGCGACAATAGAAATAGTATTGATCATTATTAAGACGGTCAAGTCCAATTAGATTTAGAATATTTAAAATTCTAAAAGAACTGATCTGGATAAACTAGATTAAAAAACAATCAAATAATTTTTTTTTCTACTTTAATCAATCTACAATATCTTTAATGTTCTCAAATGAACAGATAATATTATACATTATGTATATTTTAAATACAAAATAAGATAACTGTTGCTCAGCAACAATTTTAGTCTATATACTATTATTTCATTATGAATAAGATCAATCTACCACCCATACAAATTCCTAATTCAATAAATATTTGCTGTAATCATCAAATGTTCGATCGATCTCAAATCGATAATCATCATACTTATCAAAATCAATCTTTTAACCAACAATATCTTAATTCAGTATTATATTTCTATATTTAATTATTAAAACAAAAATATTTCTATTTCATATTATAGTTTAATAAGAAATCTCTCTTAATGAATACATCAGTTTGGCATCGTCTCTCTCGAATACCAACAGATACAAGTTATCGTCATTCTTGTTATTATAATGAAATTAATTCTCCAAAAAATGATCTAGATTTTCGTTTACGAACATGTTATAATCATGCACAGGAATCGTTTGCATCAAAAGCACGTATTGTTGTTCAACCAATGACTATTTATCAGATACAAAAGTAAAATTACAATATTTTTTTTTATTTAAATACTATTATATCAATTTATTTTTTCTTTTTGTTTTTTATTAGACAATTAAATTCTTTTGAAAAAATTAATTATCCATTTAGGATTATTAATGAAAATCGTAAAGAACATTTTAATGAAGCAACAAAAGGTCAACATATTGGTTCTGATCATTTTGCTAATGGTAAACATGGTTATTCACGTGTTATTGCTGGTGCTATGTCAATTGATTAAAATTTTTATTTTAGCTTTATTAAATATAATTTCTGTGTTAACAGATAATCAATTATAAGAATAAAACAAAACAAAAAAAAAATAATTACAAATCTATTGCATTAAATCATATTTAGCTAGCAAGGTCAGAAACAATCGCATCAATATTATCATTGTAAATTTCTAAATAATTTTCAAGAGTTTGATCATCAATTTGAGGAAGCATTTCACGAAGTATTGAGAGTTTTTCTGATTTTGATTTATCATTATCTGTAAATATTAATGAAAATATTTGAGAAAAAGAAAATATGAAATGTAACATACGAATTTTTGTTTCATTTTCATCCGAAGATATATTCATATCATTATATTGACGAGTGAATCGATTTAAAAAACGATCCATTGTTCTATAGAAAATGAAATATAAGTAAATAATTAAATAAAAAATATTTTTATTAAATTTTTACTCTTGTCGATCAGCTTCACGAGCTTCAGTTGTCCATCCAGTAGCTCCTTGATCATTTTGATTCACTGTTCTAAATACAAATTATCGAACGATAATAATAGATAAATTAATGTTATTACGGTTTCATTGAATGAAGTTGAGTAACTCGATTTTGTTTTTCATTTTCCATAGACTAAAAAAATAAAAAATAATTACATAATACACTAAGAACCTTAGAATTTTCTACAAAAAACACAAAAGAGGATTTTTACCGAATTTGGTGATCTATCTTGGATCAGAATACCGTATATGTGATTTTCTACAGCAATTTCCAGTGCGTCAGATGGTATATAAGAAATCAAGTTTGTTATCAAATTTTGATGTTATCAGGATCGATATACGGATTATAACTCTTGAGAAATATATATGATACTCATTGACATTGTAGTTCCTAAGATAAACTCAATTCGATACAGTTACAAGTGTACGTCAATTTTCTAGAATGTTTTCATCATTGCTTTCTCCATAACGAAAAATAGTCCGTTTAGGTTATTTCTTGAATATATGATATTCCAGTTTGCTTAACTCTGTGCTACAGAACAAGTGAATAGCAATGTGAAACTTTCTCAAAAATACGACATTTTAATAATACTCAGCGTTTCTATTAAAAATTTCTAAGTATCAATAATAATCACAGCAGCCCTAATGAATTGATATAAATAACTCCTTTATAAATGGAGAAACATTTTTTGACCTTCATACTCATCTAGGGGGTACAAAGATATAAAAAATTTTCTTTTTAAAATTATCATGAGCTATTTATACATTCTTGTAGAATTTCAAGCAAAAATAAATAATAAAAATAACAGACCTTCTGCCAGCAATCCTATATCCGTACTTCTCTCCAGGAATTTAGAGGCCAAAAAATGTTTTTCCGTTTATAAAAGAGTTATTTATATTAATTCATCAAGGATGTTATGTTGATTATTTATACATAGTTTTTAATAGAAACGGTAAGTATTGTTTAAATATTATCGATATACCGATTTCATCATATAGGAAAACAGTCTATTCTACGGAACAATCTTGCAAGTTGACAATGACTTCCGACAGTGCCAAAAGATATTATATGTCAAACAAAAAGAACTCGATAGTGTGCAATTTTTTAGAAGGTTTCATATTACTACTCACCTGTTCTATAGCACAGAGTTGAGCACACTAGAATATCATATGGTCAAGAAATAACCTAAACGGGCTATTTTTAGGTATGGAAAAAGCAATGATGAAAACGTTATAGAAAATTGACGAGTACTTACAGCCGTATTGAGTTAAGTTTATCTTAGAACATCTTAGGAACTACAATATCGATGAGTATCATATATGTTTTTCAAGAATTATAACCAGCATATGAATCCTCGGAACACCAAATGGGATAAAAACTTGTTTTCTTATATAACATTTGATGCGCTAGAAATTGCTCTACCAAACTACATATATGGTATTCTCGTTCAAGACAGGTCACTAAATCTGGCAAGATCCTTTTGTTTGTCTGTATTATATCGTTTCAATCGATTCCAGAACTTTCTAAAAAGTTTTCATATAAATTTCAGCGCAGCAGTTACAAGGAATAAGAATGAAGACTATAGCTTCAATTTGATAAAGTTCGAACATATTGTATCCATCAAAAGAGAAATCGAATAGATAAATTTCGATAGTTCTTCGAAGTTCGACAAACAATATATTTCACAAAGTTGAGTAAATACAGACTTTCTCGAGTATGACTACTAACAAAATCGCATTCGTGTACTAGTTGGAGTATCCAATGGTGAGCCTCCCGAAAGTTTACTGGAGAAAATATAGTTATTAGCCTAAAAGATATCATATATCAATACTCAAATCGAAATTTTGTAAACGTTATCAGTCCAAAGATCCTTATTACTATTTTTATTACTGAGCTTCAAGTAAAAAAAACACTACAATAAAACTCATTACATTTAAGAAAAATAAGCAGACACACATTTTTAAATTAAGGAGGAGATATTTTCTTTGTAGATACATCAACTTTTGTTTCTTAGCGTATTAGTGTTATTGTTTTTTTTTGAGCTGCGTTTGACTAGTCGGCTTCGTTAATATTTGTGATATAAAGAATTCATATCTACGATCTCGAGCACGAGTACTTTACCGAGACCTTGTATTTCAAATGAATGCATTATTTATTTATTGTTTTATCATAGTTCTTATCACGAAATATCAATATTTATTTGATATTAACGAGCTTTTACCTGTTGACGTGCTGCTTGTTTTTTAGCTTCGATTTCATTTTCTTCTTGTTGTTTTTTTTCAAACTGATTTTGATGGCTTTTTTCCTAGGATAAATATATTAACAAAATCAAAAATAAAAAAAGTACAACAATTTGCTTACTAATCTTTCAAATTTTTCTCGTCGATATTTTTCTGCTTGTCGTCGACGAACTTCATCTTGACCTAATCCATCGCCACCTGTTAAGGAGAAAAAAAAATTTTTTTTATTCCAAAAGAAATCTATCTTACCTAAACGATGTACTTCGTGAAGGTCATGAAGACGTGTTCGTTCAACATGTGCTTCATATTGACGTTGTTCATTTTCAGCTTGTCTTCTCATCTGTTCACGTTTTGTTGTCGATGGTGTAAACATATGATAACCTTCACTAATAAGAAAATATCTTATATTGCAAAAGTAAATCAGATCTTATAACAAAGTTCAACATACACTAACAAGGGAACCTTATTATGTGTCTTCTTCTGATTTTTCTGTCTATAGATACTATCTAGTGTTCTAATAAAAATTCTAAAATGTGGTGTTTTATCCAATGTGAAGACCGGGGAGGGGAAGCGGTACCCTTCTGGAAGAGAGAATCTAGATAAAACACTGCCAAAATGATTTGAGTTCCTATTAAAATTTGACTAAGCTAACGAATTTTTAATATGTCTATTTCCTAGACGATCCCAACTTTTCAAAAAACCTGTATTTTCGAATTTTGACTTTGTGAACATAGAGAAGTCAACTAGAATAAGGCCCATTAAAAAAAATCTATGTTATATAAACTATCTATGGAAAAGGATCTAAATCTTTAAGAGACTTTACTCAAAACTTCTGAATTTTTTATGAAAGCTAGTCTAGTTGAGTTCTGTATATGCACAAAGTCAAGATTCATAAATACGAATATTCCGAAAATTTGGCATCGCTAGAAAATAGGCATATTAAAAATTCGATAGCTTAGGATCTATAGGCAAAAAGATCATTAAAATCAGGAGGGAAGATCTGAAGAGGTTCCTTCGTAAGTTTATTGCTTTTTTGTTTCTGTTGAATAAAAAGAAAGTGAAATATCTAGTCAACAAACCCAACATGAACGGTATGTTGTTCTTGTTTTGTTCCATCATTTTCATTATATGGATCATAATCATTTCTTTCTTGTTGTGGTCGTTGAGTATGTAAAGCTCGACCACGAATTGATGTTCGAGGACCACGAATTGATGTTCGAGCACCACGAGTTATGGTTTGATTAGTTGGTGATGTAGAAGGAATCGATTGTTGTGTCGGTCTTGTAGCAGGTGGTCGTCGAGTAGTTGATGCTGGTGGATTACGACAAACTCGAGACATTGGTTTTTTTTTGTTGTGTTTAAATTAAATCTACAAACCATATATGTGGAGATATAATATTCGTGAATAATGATTATACAATATTATGTTCTTTTTCCATAATACACCAAGAGATATTGCGGAAACAAAAGAAAAAACAAAAGAATAAATGAATCACGCTAAACAAAAAAAAATTAAAGATGTTTTAAAGATATTTGTGTTCATCTCCAAATTCGACATGTATTATCTTTACTGCCTATTGAAAATAAATAAATAAATAAATAGAATAAAATATTTTTTTTTCATATGTATTCAAACCTGTAATAATTGTATTTCCTTCATAATTAAAAGCACAACTAAATATTTCATCTGTATGTCCTTCAAGTATTTGTTTACATTCACCTGTTAGTGGATCCCAAACTCGAGCTGTTTTATCCGCACCTTAACATATAAAAATTTTTATTTTATTTTTTTCTCATTATGCAAAACATACTCGCTGTAATTAAACGATTGCCTTGTGAATTAAAAACAATCTAAGAAAAATTCAAAACAAAAACAAAAATCTTTTCTTTTTTTCGTCCCTTATAAAAACTTTACTTTAGATATTTCAGCTTGATGTCCTGTTAATGTAGCTATACATAATTGACTGAGTGCATCATAGACACGTCCAGTTTTATCAGCTGATGCTGTTGCTATATATTGACCAGTAGAATCAAATATAACATCAAGTACTTCATCTTCATGTCCTCTTAGTGTTGCAAGACATTCGCCTATAAATCAATGATAAAATAAAAATGGAGATGGATCTATGTTGTTTTTTTTTTTATTTGTTACCAGATAATGCATCCCATAATTTACATGTTTTATCCATACTACCAGTCACTATTCGACTACAATCCCAATTAAATTGTGCACTGCTTACTTCAGCTGTATGACTAATTAATGTATGAATTTTACTAGAAATATAAGCGAAGAAAAAAAAATACAAAATGAATATATTTTTTTTAGTTTTCTTACTTTCCAGTACGAACATCCCATATAGCAACAGTACGATCAAATGAAGCTGTTATTACTTGATCACCTCTTGTATTAAAACTAACTGATATTATTTCACCTGTATGACCCTAAATTAAATACAATATTCAAATAAAAAAGACTTCTCTATAAATAACATACATGTAAATTAGCTATTTCTGTACCAGAGACAATATCCCATAATTTAGCTGTATGATCCATACTACCAGTTACTAAAACAGTACTTTGAGGATTAAATGCAAGACATACCTAATTTTGTAATGAAAATAAATATTATTTGATAAAAACAAAATAAATTATTTTTATTTACTATTTCACCAGTATGACCGCGAAGTGTATGATAACTTGTACCACGTTCTGTACTCCAAATACAAGCTGTTTTATCAAATGAACCAGTTGCTATTTTATCTCTAAAATAAGAATATATTCTTCAGAACGAATAATTAAATTATAAGATATAATCAAAAAGTATACACTATATTCTCTCAATGCATTTTCATACTGATAAGTTCATTTGATTGTTAAGAAGAAAGATTTACATTCTAATATAAATCTCTCTCATAATTAATTTATTGTGGGAAAATACCCACTCTGTAGATGTAGAGCAAATTTTAAATACATAAAAAATCAAAATTTTATTCGTTGTAAATTACAAATATACATTTGTTTTTCTTTTTAATTTTTCTCATCTCAATTGAAAAACTAAACTATTGTCCATCCTATCTGACAATTTCATATAATCCCTCTATCAAACCTACAATAACTTCTCTTTCCCTCTTTTTTTTTCTTCTATTATCCGTATACAAAAATTCTTTTACTATAATCTTTAAAATGTTAATAAATAATCATTAAAAAAAAAAACGAAACAAACCCGTATGGATTATTAAATGCTATAGCATAAACAACATTTTTGTGTCCTTCAAGTGTATGTAATTCTTCACCTGATGCTGTATCCCATACTTTACATGTACGATCATATGAACCGGTAATAAATCTAAATGATAATATAAAGAAAAAAAAGAAATTAATTTACGAAAAAAAATTTAAAATAAATAATCATACAATGAACCAGATTTATTAAATGCTACATATGTTAATGGAAGTATATGAGCACGAAGAACTTTAAATAAATAAAAACGTCTATCCTCTTGATGAGAAATTTTTTCTTGTAATCCTTAATACAAAAAAAAAATAATACAAAGAATAATAAAATTCAATAACAAAAAACAAAAAAAAAAATAAGAAGAACTCATATATTCTTACTTTCAATTAATTCTTTAACTTTATCAACTTTTGTTGCTGTAATTAATGGTTCTCTTCTCACAATTTCCTCAACAACACTATTGACATCAGTACTGAAAAATAAAACAAAATAAAAACGAAATTTTTTTTTCAATATAGTTAAAGTCGTTCTGATCTTTGTTTCTTACTCAGCTTTAAGATCAAGTAAATCAATTGATTTTGTTTTTAATACATTACTTTGTTCATATTCGAGAATAATTCCTAATAATTAATTCATAGATTAATATTTAAAAAACAGAAAACCTATTGTACCTGGTGGATAATACCGTAGAAGAAAACGTTTAAGGCGCATTTCTTATTTCAATAAATTGTTTTAGACAATTGAATAAACGAACTTTTTCTTCAACATTAGTCACATTGCCATGACAAAACCTCCTACATCGAAATTTTTTATTGATAGATGACACTCAATGTCGATATGGTTTTGTTTTATTCAATAGATTGATGAAATTGTAGACAGAATAGAAATCATAAATATTGATAAATTAGTCATTTTTGTAGTAATTTAGATTAAAAAAAAAAATGAACAAGTTCTTTTATTTCTTGTTAAAAAAACCCAGTTCTCGTAAATGTTGAGAATTTCAATGAAAAACAAAACAATATTCTGACATTCTATTCATAAATCATTTTAGAACTTTTTCTTTCGATGATTATTATTCTCAACGAATTTAATGACTTTTCATTGTTTTGTAAGATAAAGTTTTGCTTGTGAATAGATTTCATTGATTAATTCTTATACATAAGTAGTTTGTCTTTTACAAGATAAAAATAATGTTGAATATTTGATTAAAATAATAGACATGCTAAGTAGAATAAAATCAATTATTGAATTATGATAAGTAATAGAAAAGGACAATCACAATTTATAAATACAGGAAAGATGATCCTTCGAGGAAGCTGGTTTTGTAAATTTTTTGTAAGGTAATTACTAGGCATTTGAATATAGAAGGCGAGTCACAATAACTGGTAAACACGAACAAATATTGCGAAACAGATTTCGTCAAGTTGTAGTTAAGTCCAGGGTACATTGAATTATAGTAGAAAAGCTTTTTTCGACCGGATTTCTAAAAGATTTTCAAGTTAATCTTTAGAAAACAACAATGGTTTTTTAGAGATCTACTAATATATTCAATAGAGAAAAGTATTCTCTTTTGAAATAAGAAAATCTGAGATTTCTAGCTTGTACTATGTAACAGTTATAAGGGTTTTTCAAAGATCCGTGATTTTGACTAGGTGCTACTGAATTACGCAAAAAATTGGTCTAGAGAGAAGTAATCGACTATGATGAATCGAGTAGTGATATTTATTTTTAATTTCAAACGATGTACATTTATTGTATCCAGATTTTCAGAGTTTGATCTATTAGCTTTGTACAACTGAAAAATCTGGATACAATAATTATAGATCGTTGGAAATCGAAAACAAACATCATTACTCGACTCAAATTCAACAAACCTACATCAGAAGTCTCTAGAAGAGTATTATAAATATTGAACAATACAAGCTGGAAACCTTAGATTTCTTTAGTTCAAAACAGAACGATTTTCTCTGTCAAATTTATGCTTTAAGACTTAAAATTCAACGTTATATCTTTGAAAGACCTACTTGAAAATCTCGTAAAAACTCAATTGAAGAAGGCGATCTAGTCTACTCATCAAAGACGATGAATCTCTTCAGCCTGCTTCTGTGATTGTCGGATTAATCTGTCTGTATTCATTTTAATATATTAATACAACAATAATAATTTCATGACAACACAATACTGTCTTGATGAGAAAGCAAGAAAATTATACATACTGAAATGACATGAACTATTGATTAATTCAATACAATATTTATATATCTGCCGAGAATAGGCAACAAAAAAAAGAATATGAATATTCAGCAAAAAAAAGACTTTTGCCATTGAGTAAGAATATTCTGAATGCATATCTGTAGAAATAAATTTTTATAAGAGTTTCTTCATCCGATTTTGTTTTTCAATAACAATATATTATTAATCTCTTTTACAATTCTTTTATTATTGAATATTGAAATAAAAATTAAAAATTTCTAGATGCATATTTATTCCTATTCCTTTGATCTCTGATGTTTTTTTTGTTTAACAATTGCACGAAATAAGAAAAGAAAAAAGATCTATCATTCCTTGTTGATTATCTTAAAAGTCATTCTCTTCAAAGGCCAATCTTTTTTGTTATTGCTGAAAGTCCAACAAAAATTAATCGAAAAAGAATGATAAATATTCGACGAAATTTAAATGACTTAAAAAAGATTAATTTAATAACCAATACTATTGCCGTAAAATAAAGAAGATTTTGTAAACGTTTTAATCTAAATATTAATCAAAGAAATTTGTTTATTTGTTTGTTTGTTTTAAAATATTTTTTAATTTATTTACCTTATATATCGTTTATGACATTTTGATGTACGAGAAAGATCTTCACGAAGTAAATATTGTTTTGCACCGATACAATAATTACGCCAATAATGAAACCATTCAAGATCTTTGAGATCGAAATTAAATATCTAAAAATAATAAATTAATTGTTTATTTCATTGATTATATTGATTTACTTTTTGATCTACATCGTTCATTTCATTTTGTAAAAGAACACTATTATCATTTGGAAATAACCATGAATGTGAAGTAAAAAAATCAAGTGTTCGAACACTTTTATAAATTCTTTCAGATAATTTTATAAAGCTAAAACAAAAAAACAAAAAATAATTTTCTTTTGAAAAAGCAAACATATTAAATGATTTAAATTTTTATTTACATTGGTTTACGACCAACTAAACGCATATAACAATCGAGAACAAATGCAGGAATTACTTCTTGCCAAACTCGAAGATAATGATATCGAAATCTAATTAAATATAAAATATATATGAAATTATACTTTGTATTTTGTAATGATATTACCGATTTTCAGTGAATTGTAAATATGGATATGAGATAGCATTTTCCAAACTATTTCTAGAAAGATGATATAAACCATATTCAGCTACTTTACCCCATGTTAATGTACCCAAATGACCAGTACAACAATGATAAACTGGAATATTTTTTGGACTAGAAAAATTTCATAAAAAGAAATTAATTTTACTGGAAAGTTTCTTTTTTTTTAGTAATATTAGAAAAAACAATGGTTTATTTGTATAGTATTAATTAAAAGATAAATGCAGGGGCTATCTTACAAGAAAACTTCTCTAGATGTCAAATCGTTTTTCAACTGAGACAATGTTTATTTGATGAGTATTAGAAAAGTCTAGAATGATTTGGTATTCTAGAACTTCATCGTTCTTGAGATAACGAAGTTCTAACGAGTTTTTTAGCGAAAAACTATGCTTATCTGAAAAATCGACTTTCGATTTCAAATTTTGCATGAAAAAAGTTCTTAATAAACTTAGTTGATTATGCGGTTTTTAGTTTTTCTAGTATTTCCTCTCTGTAGATGAGCGAAGTTTTCTTTTGCACATGAGAGAATTTTGAATATCTCAGGAGAGGAGATACCAGAAAAATTATAATTTGTTCAATAAACTACTTTCATTGAGAACTTTGTTCATGCAAAGTTTGAAGTCGGAAGTGGATTTTTTTACATGATCGTAGCTTTACGTTGAAAAAAATCAGTAAAACTTCGACGTCTCAAGAATGAAAATCCAGAAAATCAAACCATTCTATTACTCATCAAATAAACATCATCTCAGTCGAATAGTGATTTGGCATCTGTAAAGGTTCCCTCGTCAGACTAAACGTGAAATACCTACCTTTCATCTGACTTTAATTCTTTACAAGGATTATTTAGTGCAAACATATGTAAAAATGTTAGTTCTTTCAGCTGAGTATTAATTTAAAAGTAAGCAGCAAACATCTCTCTAACTATATGAGAAAATTTCAGGATAGACTGTAGAGCATGAACCACATTTCACGCTGGAATTTTAAGCAATTTTGTGAAGTCATCGCTAACGACTGATTTGACTCACTGTTTTATAGCTGTATGCCAAGCAATAGCAATCATCATGTTTACACAAACATCAACCGGAACAATATCAGCTATTGCATTATTACTACCTAACATAGTTCGAAGCATACCTTTACCGGTCTAAAATTTATTAGTAAAAAGAAACAATCATTTTTCATGATTAAAATCATAATTTTTTTCATACCGCTACAACCAATCCACTTGGACCATTATAATTATCAACCCAACCCTATATAATAATAAAAGATAAAAGAAGACTCTTTATTTATTTTTGATTTTTTTTGCTTTAAATTACTGGTATTGGTTCACGCCATGATGATCCAACAATTGATGGTCGTATAATAGCTAATGGTAGATCTTTAGATTCTTGTGAAATAATATATTCTGCAAGTGCTTTTGTAAATGTATATGTATTAGGTCTATCATGAATAATTTTATTTGTTAATACATCAAATACTTGATCATCCATCCATTCACTAGCTTCTAATAATTTTGTTGGTTGAATTGGTGGTGGATAAATCATTTCAGCAACATCATTACGATTACAATTTGCATAAGCTGTAGATACATGAACAATAGACTATTAAAACAAAAACAAAAGAAATGAGAAATATTTCATTTCTATTTTACTTGTAATTTTTTCATTCTATAACATAAACAAAGTAATTTTTTTACAGATGCAACATTCATTTGTATTGCAAGTCTTAAATATGAAAAATAATTTAAGAATAATGTCTTTTGTTTTTGTTTTTGTTTTTGAAATTATACCGAAGTGGTTCTTGAAATCGAACAGTTGCTGCTGAATGAAATACAATTTGACATTGTTCAAGTAATATATTTTCATCTGTTGGACTAAGACCAAAATTTAGATCGAGTATATCACCTTGTAAAGCACTAATTTTTTCTTCAAAATTTGGATTGATTTCCCGAACTGTATTGAATAACTAATTTAAAAAAGAAAAATGAACATATTCTTTTTAAATTCAAAGTCTTACAGGACTTGATATTAATTCTTTTAATCGATCATGAACACCCTGGCCACGTTTTGGTCGTATAAGAAGATAAATATGTTCGATATCTAAATTATAAATATTATAGAATAAATAAAGTATATCGAATTTAATTTACCTGGACATGACCGAACAAGTTTTTCTACAAGTTGTTTGCCAATAAATCTAAATAAATAATTTAAAAATTAACATAAAAAAAAAACAAAGATGACAATAAATCTTTGATTATTTTTATATCATTTACCCTGTTGCACCAGTAATAAATATTGATTTTCTTTTAAAATATTCTATAATTGCACTTGCTTCTGTACTGGCCGACATTCTATATATAAATATATACTTGATCTAAATAAGTAGAAGAAAGGAACTATCACAAGTTATAATTGATGTGTCTTTTCCAAATATTTTTTTGTTTTTTGTTTTTTTGAATAATAGATAAATAAGAAATACGTCAATTTCTCAAATAAACACAAAAAAAGCACAGTCACAATACAACCATACTATCACAAACAGAAACTGAGATAGACATCAATTCAATGAACAATATATGATTTGTGATTATTTATGGAAAGAATGGTATCAGAATATGATCACAAAGCATGAAAGACATCAACAATTTGCAAGTTGATATACAAGACAAGAAAAAAGCTCTCGATTGATATAACTAATAGATACAACAAAAAGATAATACGTTTTAAAAGAAATACAATATAATGAAAAAGAAAAAAAAAAAGAAAAACGAATCATATAATATGAATATAGTGAAGCGAAAGAAAAGAAAAAAAGTTTTCTAGATTATTAATAGACAATAAATATCACATTTATATATTTTTGTTCTTGACCATGTCTAAATCTATTATAATAATCATATAATAATTATAATAATCTTCACTTACTAATTGTTATATTGAATAAAAAGACAAAAGAATAAATAAACTGTTGTTATATTAATTATCTATAAAATAATAAAAATAAATTTAGGTTTTCGTTTTTTTTTTTCTTTCTTTCTTTATTTTCGTACCGTCGACTGTATCTGGCACTTGTTGATGGTGGTGTTAAACGTGTATCACGTTCACGATAACGATATTCATGGCCATTTGATCGTTCTGCTGGTGGATAATAATTACCCATATAACCATCATATCGACGTGAAAATGATGGATACATTGGCATTCCATGACGAAAATAGGCTGGAGCGGGTAATTGTGCCGATGCATATGGTGAACGAGACCTAAAGTTCCATATGAACCAAATCCAAGTCCATTAATAGTTTTTATATCTCCTTTCCAAATATGAAATACCGTCCGAGACAACCAAAACCCAAAGAAAATTATTTTTTTTTCTATATTATTCATATCTTTTTTTTTCTATTCTATTAAGTCTAGCTCCAAAATTTGTATGTATGTTATGGATCCAGAAAGATATATTAATCAACACCAGTTATATGTATATATATATATATATATATACATATACATGTTAGAAACCAAATCATATGCGTACACTGTCATTCAATATTAGTATCCATCCATACCTCGAATGGTGATTGTTGTTTGAAGATGAATACCGACCATAGTTATCATCACGACGACGTGATGAACGTCCTTCCATCATTAAACGTCCACAATCACGACTAGAAAATAATAATATTAATCAAATGTTTCCGTTTTTTTTTGTTTCTAAATTCCTACCTAAAATGACCTCGTTGTCCACATTTATAACATCTCATATTTGGATCATAACGATGAGAACGATTTCGTGTTCGTGGTCGAGCCCATGTCACTTTTAAACGATTACTTCCAAATGATCTTAATCCAATAATAATTATCTAGATTTATTTTTGTACATACAAATTTTATATTCTATATATCATACCTTCCATCCATATGATCAATAGCTTTTTGTGCTTCTTCTTTTTGTTTATAAACAACAAATGCAAAACATGATGCACTTGCAACCCAAACATCAAGTAATGTACCATAACGTTGAAATGCTTTTCGTATTTCACTTTCTTGTACACCTTGTGGTAATTCAGCAATATGAATACGATATTCATTTGGTTGATCATTTCCACTATCATGATCAGATATTGGTGAACGAGATCGTCGTGTTGATGGTGTTGAACTTCGTGAACGAGACCGTGATCGTGGCATATTTTAGATGAATAATACCAAATTGAAAATAGAAAAAGAATTAAAATTAATCAAATACTAAAATAAAATGATAGACAATTCATTATGATTAAATTTGTTCATATTATCGAACAGTGGCAAACATAGAACAAAGCACAATGTCGAATTGAAATACATAAACAAAAAAAGAACAACATATATAGAGAACGCTAAGCGATCGATATAAGAAAACAGATCAATACAATGTCATTATTCTTCTTTTTTTCAATCAATAACATATGCAAATTATGTTCGAGGTGGGCTAAAATAAATATAATAGAATAAATGATTAGAAAAAAAAAAATTCGTAAATCTTAGAAATCCATATGCAAATGTATTACAAGAAATTTACTAATTAAAGTTCTAATTTTTTGAGTAATTAATTAATTAATTAAAGAAGCTCTTCTATTGTGAGAAAGGATTTACAAAGCGTGCTATCGAGTTTCTTTTTATAGATTTAAAAATCAGTTTTTAATGGAAATGCATAGATGATATTTTACTTATTGTAATATCTCATTTTGTATAGAACTCAGTACTCTACTATAATGTTATGTTGAAGCTGTTCCAAGACACAAAGGACTGCACTTTTTTTGGACTTTTTCACAACATTTACTGATAGTTACTCAATTTTATTCTAGAAAGAAAATCTGAACATATATTAATAGGCAGTGAAAAATGAACTACTGCATCATTTGAATCAAAAGATGAAAATCTTTACCTCGAATAATAACCAGATCCATTGTCACGTGATTTATAATTCGATTTTGGTGATGATCGACGAGGACTATATTATAAAAATAAGATTTTAATTTAATTTAATATAACTATTTATTTACCTATGACGACGATATTCTCGAATAACACGTGGACGAGGTGAACGTGAACTAAATATAAAAATATAATTTTATTATATTCTATTTTCTTTTTTTCGTTACTCATACCGAGATCGAGAATACGATCGTTCATAACGACGTTCACGTGAACCAGATCTAAATACAAACAAAAAAAATTTTTCAAAAAAAAAAAAATTTCTTTTTCCCTTATATATAAAACTCACTCAATATAATAAACAATTATTTATACTTATGGAAAAAAAACAAAGTCTCTCAAGAATTTACCTTAATTTATCGTCAAATTCAAAACCAAACCCACGCATTTTTAATATGTATCCCATCCAAGACCATATTGATGATCCCAGTGTGATATATATTTATATATATATATATATATTACATACTCTCCAATTGTTTCGGCCACTCCATTAATGAAAAAACTCACCGATATCCATTGCCAGATTTTTTTTTGTTTTGTTGTTCACTACCACAATCACGACTGAAATGTCCTCGGCCACCACATTGATAGCATCGCCTTTAATAACAAAAAAATAAATTTAATTATATAAATATAAATATTCTTACTTATTCGGATCAAAATATCTTCGACCACCACCGCCACTAGCACGTATACGTGGTCGAGCTAAAGTGACTCGAACGCGTGCATCACCAATATATCTTAAATTAAAAAATTTTTTTTTTGTAAAATACGAAAAATAAGATGAAAATCTTCTTTTTTTTTACCGGCCATCAATTTCATTAATAGCTGGTTGAACATCTTCACGATTACGTAAAACAACAAAAGCAAAACATGATGCTTGTGCATGCCAAACTTCAGATAATGGCCATTTCTCAAATGCTTTTTCAATTTGACGTTTCGTACAATTTAATGATAAATCAGCAACATGTAGACGACTATTATTATCATCGTCTTCCTGATCATTATTATTACGTCTTGGTGAACGTGAACGACGTCGATAAGATGATGTTATTGGTGACCGTGAACGAGAATGAGAACGAGAATAAGAACGAGGCATATTGGAATTTAAGAAGAATGATTTTTATCTAATGGTTATTTTTATGACAAAAAAATTATTGACATGTAATACAATGTGTTTTGTTTTTTGAGAGAATGAACTAAACAAGCAAATATTCTTATTGGTGAATCGATGTTTATTTAATATATCGATAGTTAAAAAATGAAAAATTTTAATATTGAAGTTTAAAGATCTATATAAATTTAATTAATAACAATTAGTCGAGTTTTTTTTTCGAAGAACAAATATCAATTCAATAGATGGCGCTGATGAACAGGGATGTATAAGGAATATAGGAAAAGTCCAATTTCATGTCTAAAATCAATACTATGTTTGAAATTCTAATTAAAACTACGAACAAAGTAGTGTCATAACTTTGCAAAAATAGCTAGTCGATACATGGGATCATTTTTGTTTTACTACTGGTTGAAAATTTTATAAATATGTTCAAATAAAATTCAATACTGAATGTTGATTAGAACAATGCAATGACTTAATTTATTTTTATTGATTTCTGTACTTCAGATATATGTAAATGCTACCAAATTTTAATTCGATTTCAGTATAGTAGAAGACACCGAGATATTAAGCAAAAATAATTTAAGCAATGAATGTCATTAAACATACTCAGAATGAAATATTAAATGTTTTCTTTTTAAAGTCTAGTTTACGTTTATATTTGTCATGGTTTCAATTCACTAGCAATGAATCTTACTTTAGAAAATCATTGATTCTAATTCAAAACAGAATATTTGGAAAGCAATGTTTTTTTCCTTCCAGACTTCCATATATGATACTATAAATTTCTAAGTAGATACAGTCAATATAATTTGACGCATGGTTTCTTTTTTTTGTCTGCATTTTCAAATTAATCAGAGCAGTCTAGAAAAGAAAGAAGGACAATAAAAAAAAAAAAACGTCTTACGCGTAAAATGCTTTGTACTTATGATTCATCATTATGAAGAAAGTTCTGTTTTATTTGTTCTTCGAATTGCAAGAAGAATAATAAAATAAAAAATGATTTTTCCAACTTAAACTTCATCGTAAACAAATACGATATTTAACTTTCTATACCGTCATTTCTTTATAGAATTTTGAAAAAAAAAGAAGTTCTGAAAATCCATAATTGAACAGTTTGATTTTGCACTATCTACATCACTTTTTTCCATTTTGTTTCTAAAATCTATTAAAATTCTCATGTATTGCTATTATCGAATGTAAAAAAAAAGAAAGGGATATTCGATTTATTTTTTTTTTCTTTCCAAGATTACAACAGAACAGAAAAAAAGAAAAAAAAAAGTTGTTTTTTTACGTTCTGTTCTACCGACCATTTGGTTTTTTCCTGTTTATATCTTACCTACTCAAAAAAGTAAAGCAACACAAAAACGTTATTATTGTCATTTGTATCACGAAAGAAAAGAGACGCAGAAACAAAGTAAAAAAACTATATCGTTTGTGTATTTTTATTAAGAAAAAATTGAAATCATTTCAATAATAAACAATGTCAAATAAACATCATGATCAATCTTCACCATCAGACTTAAATCAACATCGAACACAACAATCTTCACTTCTCGCACAATTTACAAATGCAACAGCTCCTGGTTATCAGCCACAACCTCAAGCAACAACATCAACACATTCATCGGCATCAGGTTTTAATCAAAATAACACATCTTATAATACTAATTCTACAAAATCAAACTCTACAGCTTCTGCTAATCAAACAGCAAAAAATGTTTCAAATACATTTCTACCATTGCCATCACAAACAATTAATTTAGCTACATTTAAAGGTTTCAAATTCGTTACACTTGATGGTTTACTGATAGAGACACGTGATATTTATGATAAAATTAGTGATACATATCAATGGGAAATGTGCCAAGATCAAGAAGATCGATGTATAGCTTATATTCGTGATCAATGTGTTAATAAACGAACATTTCTTATTACGTCTGGTGGATTGGGAAAAAATATTGTACCTAAAATTCATGATTTACCACAACTTTATGCTGTTTATATTTATTGTGCAGATGTTGTGTATCATCAAGAATGGACATGTAAATTTTCAAAAGTACGTGTTGTTTGTAATAATGATGATAAATATTTATTACCTCAATTTGCTGTTGATGTGGCACAAGCTAGTATTGATTGGGGAGATGCACTTGTCAAAGATGGTAAACGTGATGCAG
>CAJNOL010001049.1:0-83702 GCA_905250125.1 Rotaria sordida | reverse complement strand
TAAACTAGGATCCTTTGCTGGCAAAGTAAGATTAATATATATATATACGCAGATATAACATTATTTATTTTGTTGATTTAGATTAAATATTGTCTTATTGACACATATATTATTCCTCTTTTGAAAATTTTTAAATTAAAAGTAAAATATTTGTCTTATCAAATAATCTATTAGAATTTCCTTTTTTTTATAAAATATAGATTAACTGTGTTAATAATCAATTGATTGTAATTGCAAGTGATGGATTAAAAGATATTCCGTTACATGATTTAATTTGGTAAAAAAAAATATTTTGTTTTTTGTTAGATTGACTTATTTATTTTTTGAATAGGGAATGTTTTTATCAATATTCAATACCTGAAAATTATTCAGTTTATCATCAAAATGGTATAACTATGGATAATCGTTTGGAAAATTTATTATTAATATCAAATAATATATTTTATTTACCATTAAAATCTTATTCATTATCAAGTTTCTATTGGAAAATTCTTTCATATTTACCAGTTGATATGGATGAAGTTAATTATCATAGTAGAATATTAAATCAATCTAGTCTATATGAATGTCATAATGCACCGTGTACACAATTATTATTAAATTCATTTGATGAACAGTTTATTTGTCTTAAATGCAAGAAAATAAAGTAGAAAAAATTATGAGATTAATCAAAATTCAATTTAAATTTATTTATTTAGATATTGTAGTCAAATGTGTCAAACAATGGATGCTGATATTCATTCAATATTTTGTAATCCGATTAATTCAAAATAAAAGTCATTCATGTATATTTGATTTTTGGTGTTTTTTTGTTTTTTATTATATAGTCATGTTTTACAACAGGAATAGAAGAATTTTATTGTTGTGTGTACGTAGATGTTTTTCTTTTTTTCTTTTTATAATTAGAAATAAATAATTGGAGTAAAGAAAAAAATGTATCATTTATTAATAATTAGTAAAGAATTCTTGTCAGATGAATTGACATAGGATCGTTAGACTTCTATGAATAATACATGGAGTAAATTCAAAAATTTTTTAGATTTTAGTCAAAAACTTTGATTTCATTTTCAACCTTATAATTGGCATTACAAACTTTCAAATCTTTTCCACAGAAAAATCCATTTAAGGGTACTCCTCCCCCTTTCCGGAGTTTCTTGAGAATGGCTTATCCAAAAAAAATTGAAATTTTCAGGGCAAATAGATCTTGATGAGTACAGCAAAAGTTGTCATCGATTCAAAATTCCCAGATGCTGTCTTCTATGAGATAATAGGGTCATAATGGCGAAAAATGGCCCTGGTTTTCGGCCCTGTTTCTACAAGACGGTATTTTCGATTGAGTTGAAATTTTTTTTATGGATGCTGGACACTGTTTGGAGTGCATAGTTTTTTTGGTTCCTTTTTATCTTTTGTCGTTTCAATAAAAAAAAGTTAAAATATCGAGCCTATCCTAAAAGAAGCTTGTTTTTTTTTCATTAGAGCAAATTTTGTAAAAGCTACCAAAAATCACGACAGCAATATTTCTTTAAAAGAAAAAGAAATACTCACCTCAAATAGTACGTAGAATATGTGAAAAATTTTTCAGCTGGATTTCTCTTATCATGTTGGAGAAACGGGGGTGGAAGAGTATTTTTTTCTGCTAAAAATTTGATTTTGAGAAGCAAAAAAATATAAAATTTTAACTATTTTCACTATTTCACTATGTAAATTTGGTTTCTTCTCGAATTTTTTAATCTTTAAAGGCAATTGCTGGGTTCCAAAATATAGTCAGTAGATAGACACTACTTGAAACTATACAATGGCCACAAAAAACCGAAAATAAAAAAAAAACAAAAATTTTGGACGAGGAAAGGGGATGCCCTTAAAATTAGATTACTTCATGAGTACAAGTTTTCATACCCATACTCATCCATTTCGTTTCCGTACCTAGGCATGAGTATGGATACTCTTTAATATATCAACAGAATAAATATCTCTGGAAATAGATAGTACCTGAAAGATCCATCGAGATTTGAATGATCGTAAGTTTTTGAAAATCTAATTCAGTCTTTGGTTATAAACATCAGAATAAAGATAGTTTTATATAAAGTATCTATCAACACTCATTGTAAAAATCGTAGAATAGTATATTAACAATGTTTCGAAAGATCTACAGTTATAATTTTTCCTAGTTTTGTAGGGTCGCGTTATGAAAATAACCTTAGTCAATTTTTTAAAACTTTTGTTGCCATAAAAACACATTTTGAAAAAAGTACTCATATATTCTGAGAGTGTTCAGAGTTTTCTATTGCCGTGTATGTTTATGTTTTAACTTGTGCCTACTGACTGGCAAATAAGTCAATTGCAATGAAGGTACTTCCATCGTCAGATCCTCACGAACACAATTTTTGTCGCTGTCTTATCAATTAACTTTTTAAATTTATCATCACTATAGAACTCTTTCTTGTCTTGTATGTAAATTTAGATAAATAATATGATTATAAAGTAAGCATGGTCAGTGAGAATCTACTCAAAACTATTTTATTCTATTATCAGAATCCTTTTTATTTCAAATTTAGTATTTTTACAAAAATGCAACTACATATATTGATAGAATTTAGAATTCTTTGTCATCCTAACATACAGATTTTTAGAGTTTGTCAACAATTGTGTTAGGTAATATTCATCTTATTCATCCGAATACAAATATAAGATGATAGAGAATTTCAAACTGTATCAGAATATTTAATTACTTTTTCTTTTATAGAGAACTATTCTTATAATGATAATAAATTTAAGAAGTTAATTGGGGAGACAGTGACAAAAATTCAGTTCGTGAGAATCTGGCGATGATGATGTCGTTATTGTTGTTGATAGATTTTCTAGCCAGTAGATGCAAGTTAAAACATAGATATGCAAGATGATAGAAAACTCCAGGCGCTTTCAGAATATATATGAGTATTTTTTTTAAATATCTTTTTATGATGATAAAAAGATAAAAAGATCGACTAAAGTTATCTTTTTCCAGGGAAATATATGACACTATTTTTGATGATGAAAAATTTGTAAAAATAAACAAAAAAAAATCGATTATATCACACGTTATAATTTCGATACAGATTTTGTTGTCAAATTATTTCAGATCAACCATAAATTGATTGATGATTTTCTCATTATAATATATATATATATATATTTTTTAAATTAATTATTCATTTGAATAGTATCGGTGAATTTTTCTGCAAATAAATAAAAGATTCATACATTGTTTAGGAAAATTTCAAACTTCAATCTAAAAACACATTCTATATATGATGTTGAATTTAGATTATGTTACATGCTATCAATGAATAGAATCGGTTATTTACAATCGATGTAAAGAAAATTATTCATGTGTAAACAAATGAAATATTTATAAAATTAAGATCGATATACAGTCAATCAATAATTTACCTGAGCGTAATTGACTCATTTTGATTTTGTTCTAGAGGTAATTGAGTAAAAATTCTGCATAGCCTAGGTCGATAAAACTAATTTTTAAAAAAAAGTGATCATATCAAAATAATATTTAAAAATAACGACATAAGCAAGTACGAAAGGAAGTAATATCGAATAATGACTTGACAAATTGAGATATTGCTAATATTTACGTTTGCGTTGCATTAGAATCGATAGTTAATCTAAAATAACTCGATTACAGCATAAATTCTATCTTTTTCATGTACCTATTGTGTTATAAATCCTATTAATAATATTTACAGCAACACGAAAATTACATTTGTTTTTGAAGATATTTTTCTTTTTAGAGTTTATGGATAAAAATAATCTAATAAACACGATATAAAATAATGAAAATTTTTGTATCTTGATCTTTCAGTAAAACACTTCAAAATATGTTCATACGGGATCTATAAATTTTTTCTATTTATTTAATCAATACATGCAATATATTTTCTCTGACAAGATTTTGCTTTGATTAATATAATATACATAAGACACTAAAAAAGTGATTTTCGTTCGACTCTCATAATAACCATAATTTGAATCCAACTGTTCTATTATACTACTTAGATATATTAGGATTTTGTGCCAAATTTCAACTTGTTTATTTTATACGTCGTTATATTTGTTTCATTTCTTTCATATTAGTCATATATCATTTTCAGTATGGCCTCGAACTGTGTCTCAGTGCGAAGTAGACTATATAACATTAAACTGTTTGCCCTTTAAATAAAGAACATGAATTGGATGTAGATCTTCAAGAGTTTACCTAATTTAACCTAAAGAGGATTTCGTCATTGATATTAAAATTGTATTTACATGTAAAATCATTATGCAAAACTGTTCAAGTGAGAGTTCAAACTGTTCAAGTGAGAGTTCAAACTCATATCTGAAATATTGTTTGACTAATTTGAAAAAAAATAGAATAATGCATAAGATGTAAAAGTTTGAGGCTTTGCACATAATACTTAATTGGTTAAAGCATAATAATATAATATTTATACTCAAATTATGGTTGTTAGAAGAGTCGAACGAGAAAAAAAACATTTTTCTAGTATCACATGTTTAGTGTATTTTACTATCAATTATTAGAATTTCTTATAAAGTCTTTATTCATATTTTATTCTTTTATTTAATGAAGCAAAACAAAACAAATGCACACATATTTCAACAGGGGATATAGAAAATATCTATAAAAATACATAGAGAACAATTGATACAAATTGGGTTTTATGTACAAGTTATTCGGAAAGATACCTACCAAAAAAAAAGCAACAATATTTCACGTATCTCCATCATATTTTAAGAAAATTAACAATTGTTTTGACTAGTAATAGAGACGAGAATTCCAAGTTTTTATTGTTATAAAAAAAATTTATAAGTAAAATTTATAACTTTCGACCTTGGGTAAAATATAAAAAGTTTTCTTTTGTTATTCATAAAAATTACCTGCGGAAAAGGTTCGTAAATGATCAACGACTTTTGACCCTGTATTTTTATTTCATGGTAGAGAACTACTCGACCAGAATAGTTGCTAAAAGGTTTTTACACTTCTTAAGTGTTAATCGAGATACGGAATTTTATTTCCTGAGATCGAATGAAGAAAAAGTAAATTTTTTCTGGATTTTTAATTGAAAATAATCGAAAAAGCAAACTAGAAAGATTAACAGAGTACAAACAAAATCAGCAAAACTTTCAAAAAAAAATAAAAAGTTCTGAAAAAAGCTTATTGAGATTTAAAAACGCTAAACAAGTCCTATTCCGTTGCTTTGCCCGGTGGTAGGACCAAACATTTCCAAGCAAACAAAAAAATAATCTCATTATTGAACTTTGACTTAAAATTTTATCTACATCAAGCTTTCTTTTAGATTAGCTTGTATGTTAAAAGAATCATCAAATATAATCTCTGCAAGGTATAAATTTCTCAAAACCGAACTTTTTTTCATCGATGTTGCATAGAGTATAATTTCTGTCATAAGAATAATAACTTGAAATTCTCTTCTATTACTCGAAGAAAAAAAATTTAGGCTAGAGATCTATAAATAATTGTTTTTTTTTGTTCGATAACTTTACGAAATATTCTGTAGGTAGTGGACAAAAAGTCAAATGAAACAAGAGAGATTCAATAATGAAAAAGTAAAATAAACCAATATTTATATAATATGTTGTTCATGTTTTCGTTGTATTAAACGATAACATCTTGGACAATCTTGATCAATATTATCCCAACATTGTCTATGATATATATTTGAACACTGATCACATCGTCCGATTGTTTTTATATCATCAAACGGATAAAGTATATTCTTTCTATTTTTACATATTTCACAAATAAAACCTTTTTCAAGACAAATTAAACATTTATTTATATGTTGTTTTGCTCGTATAATTGCTGCATTAAGTATTTGTAAAATTTTTTTTAAGGATAATAAATCATTTAATGAATATAAATGAATACTTTGATAAAGATAATCACGTGCATAAAATTCTTTTAAAAGTTTTTCATTTAATTCATTTTCAATACGTGTACATGTTGATAAATATGCATAATAATTTTGAAATTGTAAACGACTTATTCTTATTTCAGATAGTATTGGGTGTAATACATATAAATTTTCATTATCATTTTGTATGTCAAATATTGGCTGATAAAAATTTGATTGAAGAATTGATTTAGCTCGACGACATACTGGATAAAGATGCATATCAAATGATTTAATTACTTTTGCTGGAATATATGCATAATCCATGATATGACAACGTGGACAATATAATTTACCATAATAATAACAACGACGTGCAGGTAAATTTGATATTGATGTAAATGGTTCACTACAACAATCACAAACATTATTTTGACTTTTTGGCGTTGTATATGGAAATTCTAAATAGAAAGATTTTATCATTATTATAGAAGTTTTCTTTTTTTCATTTTTCTCTAAGAGAAATGATTATGTGGGAAAAAATACCTTTGAAGTAAATAGAACTTTCTGGTGGTGCTTCGAATGAAAGTACTTCGAAACTATCATCATCGGTATCTGGATCATCAGTACTATTAATTGTTATATTTGTTGGAGTTTCATCAAATTCAGATTGATCTTGATCATTGAAAAGATCATCACTTGTTATTGATGGACATGATGAAATATCATTAATGCCTAAATGAAACGAGAGTTAGACAAAAGACAAAATTGAACAAAAATGAAAATAACTAACCTAATATCCAGTAATTCTTCGTTGGTGATAGTTCATTACCAAATGTAGAATCATAACCAGATGAATGTGATTGTTGTTGTGGTTGATTATTACCTAATGCTGTTGTTGATGGTTCAGGCACAGAAACAGGTTCACTGCATTGTCTTTCACGATCCGTATTAAATATATCCGTTATAATAGTTGAAGTTGATGGTTCAAAACAGAATTCACAAGGTGGAAAAGTATCCTGACAGATTGATCTCTCCATATACGAATCCATCTCACACGGTGACCAACACTGTTGCATTGTGGAATTTGATTGTTTTGGTGAAGAAGATAATGATAATGACGATAAAAGTTGACTTTCTCGTCGACGTAAAAATGATAGCTTAAAAAATAGAAGTCAAAATAAAAATTATTTTCTATTCATTTCAACAATTTCAAGATGTGTTTCATAACGCTGATGTAAAAAAAAAAAGTAAAAAAAACAACGTTGTCAAAAAGCTAACAAAATAAATGATATCAAACTCGTTCTTTGCTTTCTATTTATTAATCTGTTTAAAAATGTCTTTAGAAAAATGAAAACTTAAAAGATAACTGACTACCCTTAATTTTTATTATCAAATGTTGACTTACTCTGCGCAATGTACCAGACAGCAATTGCGTGTGTGCTTCGGTGACCGTAGGCCATATCTTTTCCAGTTCATTTAAAACTTCTTTTTTCATAGTTTTAATAACGTGTTTATTAATAGTTGCAAATTTTCACCTACGCAATATCATGTAAATATGAGACAATAGAAAATGATTTTTTTACGATACATACTAGTTGACTGTACTTCTATTAAAATGACTCAATGTTTTATACCAATGAATGTGATGAGAACGAGGTAGAGGAAAGCAAAATAAAAATACAAAAATATGACGAGTCATAGTCAGCAGATAGTTACGTCTCGCGTTCGACGAGAGCAAAGTTTATTCATTTTACTGCAATGATAATAAAATAGCAAAGGACGTCTGTTCTCAGAGTGCATTCTCTAGTCATAATATTTATTTCGGTCACATGATTCAGAGCTTTTTTTTTTATCGAGTCATTCATGAGTTTATTTCTACTGAGAGCAAGAAAAAAAATTAGGTAATTATTCGATACATCAAAAAAAAGAAAAAAAGGAAGTAGAAATAAAAATAAATCGTATTTTGGCACAACATATAGCATTCTCAATAGAATAACAATTATAACCAGAATCATTCAATAGCAAAAAAAAACAAAGAAAAAAAATATACCAAAAGCACACACCGGATGTGAAGAGAAAAAAACGTGTACAATGCAAAATCACCATTCCAAGAATAAAAAAAAAAAAAGGAAAAGTTTAATAGACGAATATGTGTGTATGTGTTCATTAACGAAAGACTAAACATTTCTTGTTTTATAATGATAAGAATAATAAAGCATAGCAGTATTATCTGGCAAAATGAAAATAAGAAAACTAAATTAAAAAAATAAATAAATAAACAAAATGAAATATCCTTTTTGTGTTGTTGTTGTTTGTTTGTTTTGGTTGCTATTGGTTTCTCTTGTTTGTTTTTTTGTGCCCTATTGAAGATGATAACGATTATAAGATGATGGAACATATTTGACTGTTCGAAATGTATTAAATTTAGTTGGAATGATAAATTCACGAGTTAATTCAAATGGTTTTGACACTGCAGAATTTATACGTGATAATTCAGATTGTTGTCGATTTATTGAAGAATTTATTATATTATTAGGTCCTATTATTGATGGACGATTTTGATATAGAGCAGATGAACTCACCGGACGATTATGACTACTATTAGCAGCATGATTATAAGTATTTGTATAACTAGATAATGTTGTTGTTGATCGTGGAGGTAATGTACTTGTTGTTGAACGATTAATAAGTGAATTTTGACGTGGTGGTAATGATAATGTTGGAGATGATGAATGTAAAAAAGATGAACGCACTGGTGAGGAATTACCTATGATTGTTTTTGGTGATGATAATGTTCTACCTAGTGTATTATTATTTGTTGTTGGATTTTTTGACATTATTATTCTTGTTGGTTGTCGAAGTGGACGTGATGTTGGCATTGATAAATAAATATCAGGTACAGAACCAAATGATGTATTCACAAATGAAACGGATGTATAACCAAATAAAGATCTTTCATAAGCCATTAACTAAATAAAAGAAAAATACATATGATTGATATTTGTTTTCTTTTTGTGTGTGTATGTAGAAGAATGTCTAATAATTACTTGTTTAATAAAACCAAAATTTGGTCCAATAATATGTCGACGAGCACGTAAATAATGGAATGCTTCACGTAATGACATTTGTTTATGTTTCATTAAATAAGCTAAACAAAGAAAAACAAGAATTCAAATGATTGAATATCAGTTAGATTTATAATCGAAATGAATTCGGATGTTTTGTTCGAAAGACAAATTTTAATCTAATCTTCAGCTAGATTAATATATGCTAAATAAAAGATTTTCCTATCGTTTATTTTGTTAAAAGGATTCCGCATGATAAGATTGAAAATCTATATTCATTCCTTAGACTTTTCTTTAAATATATATAGCACGTTTTGGTATAATAAATTTGATATCTATCTATGATAAGAAACCGATATGGTTCATCAGCTTATGTATCCAAGATACATGCATATTGAAAATTGTGCTTCGAATGAATGTTTTCTCATCATAAATATTTTTTTGAGATAGAATACTGTGGTTAAATGTTTCTTTTCTCGCTCTACAAAAAAGACAAACATATCTAAACACGTGATAAGGTCTCTTTCTCTACTATGAAATATATGGGTCAAAATGTGATAATAACAATATTACTGTAACTAGCTCTTTATAGAGCAACGATTTTTTCTCTGCAACAAAAAAAAAAAACATTCGTGAAATTTCCTCAGAAACTGCGCTAATATTTTCTTCTACAATATTCACTTATTAAAAAAAGTTTGAAAATTATTCCAATGTGAAATTCTTCACATTTATATAATAAAACACTCTTTGTTCGATTAGTTTTCAGCTTGACTTCAGTTATTTGTATGAAAAATAATGCTCGAAATAAAATCTCAACATTAAAATCGAGTAGCATGATATATGTTTCGATGTAAAAGTATTATCCACAAAAAGACGTTTCCCGGGAAATCCAGAGAAAAATTTTCTGGAGGGAGTACTGGCACATTTTTATAGGAAACAATTTTTTTTTTCATCAAGACATATATCATTCTACTCGGTTTTAACATCGAAATTTAATTTCAAGTATTGATTTTCGTACAAACAGTCAAAATTAACTGAACGAAGAGTGTTTTTTTTATCAAATAAATGTGAAGAATTGCGCATTTGAATAATATTCGAACTTTTTTTCAACAAGTGAATATTGTGAAGGAAATATTAGCCCAGTTTCTGAAAAAAAAACAACTTAAGTAATTAGATATGAGATCAGTTTGTGTTTTTTTGAAACTGAATTGAATCAATCTACTTTTTAAAAAAATTCAAACTGATTCAATGTCTCTAAGGAGTATATGTTCTCTTGTTGCAAGGAAAAAGCGATTGCACTATCAAGAGCTAATTATAGCGATATATTTTCGACCACACTCTAATTCATATATTTTGCAGTGGAGATAACGAACTTATCAAGTGTTTATATGCGTCTATTGTTTTTTTAGAAGTGAAGAAAGACTCATTTAACAATAGTATTCTATATCAGCAATAGTTATGGAGAGAAAATATTTATTTTAAGGCCAATTGTCAACATACATATCTCTCGTGTGCATAGGTTGATGAGTCCAATCGGGTTCTTATTATTGATAGAAATCAAATTCGCTATGCTAACTTTTAGGAGGGTGGAGAAGCAAATTTTTCTATCTTATTGTGAAGGATCCTTTGAGAATAGCTTCGAACAAAACATTTATTAGATTAAAAATAACAAACAATAAAATAAGAATATCTATAATTTTAATTTATTTACCTAAAATAATAGTTGCTGAACGTGATCTACCAACATAACAATGAACAAGTGTTTTTTTTCCTTGTTGTACATTTTGATGTATACGAGTAGTTAATCGATCAAAATAAGGTAGTATTGATGTTGTTGGTAAATCAAGTATACTTACTTTTTCATATTCAACTGTTGGACCAAGATCTTGCATTGGACATTCGGATGATATATTAATAACATAACGAATACCTTTATTTAATATCGCTTGACGGGTTTCAAGACCAGATATATACAAATTATCAATAACTTCTGTAATACCCAACATATTCTATTTAGCAAACTTTATACACATATATACACATACACACACACAGACTTTTTTTTGTCTAAAATGGAAAGAAAATATTATTTTATTATTATTTTATTGTTTCATAATATTATTCTTTTAATCTTCTTCTTATGCACACACCGAGTTTGATACATAAATGAGATTAATAATTCGAAAACAAACGGAAGAAGTTACTCATCTGACGCCTAAAGAGAATAATTCTTGCAAAAAAAAAACCGAACGAAAAAGAAAGAAAAGAGTATAAATGTGTCACATTAAAATAGGCGCATATCATTCTTTTCTTATAAATCATTCAAAAAAAATTATCAGAAAATAATAATTAAAAAAAAATATATATATATATATATACTGTTCTTCTTCTCTTTGTTTTTGTTATCATTAAGGTACTAATGGTTTAATAAAACTAGATCGATATGTTGTTTCATAATGTGAACGTTGTTGTTCATTATTTATTGTTGATGGATTTGATAATGTAGCCGTCATAGTTGTTGATTGATGAGAATGATTATTCCGTTGTTTTATATTTGGTGAAGTACTAATTGGTAAACCACGAGTATTAGTATAGAGATTTTGTGATGAATTTGATCCTAATGGAATGGAATTATTTATTGTTGTTATTGATGGATTTAAACGATTTATACCATATCTTGTTGATGTTGAATATAATTGTTTATTTGTTGTAGGTAATGGTGTTTGATAAATTGAATTGTTAATATTTGTTGAAGTTGAAATAATTGATGGTCGATTTATTGTATTTGGAGCTAATGAACGAGATCGTGTTGTACCAGTTGAATTTGTTATAGATATATCTCGTGCTGTTGGACGAGTTTGATTCGATGATAAAAATAATGTATCATCAGTCGTAGGGCTATTAATACTAGGATTAGTAAGTGTTGAAGCAAATGTTGGAGCAAGAAATGGTAATGATGCTGGTTGTTGTTGTTGTTGATTACGCAGTTGTTTGATTTCTTCAAATGCAACGTCTGGAACATGTCCAAATTGTGTTGGAATCACTGAATAGAAGACAATTAACTTATCAAAAAGCATTTATTCAATCAAAGAAGAATAAAATGAGAAGATAAAAGTTTTGCACTATTGAAGAAACATAAATATTTTTTTTTGTCTATGTTCTAGTACAAAGATATGAAATTGAAAAAAATTCTTTTCATTCTTATTTTTGTAAAGTATATATAATCTATATTTGATTGATCTGAATATATTTATGTTATATTAAAAATACTAAGATTTCCCTCTATCGAATTATTGAAGTTATATACATTAAGTTACCATGGTGTAAAACATGTTGTTAACAGGTTTATTCAATTATTTTACTATTATGATTACAATAGTTCATGTAGTTTTTTCATTTTCTAGATCAAATTGAAGCTTTTCTTATAAAGAAAATCTTTCAAATATTTGACCATACTACCAACGATAAAATATTTGCGAATCGTATTTTTGATCGATACTCCCATGGACAGTCAACTCGCAAAAACGAACATGATACCAACACTCTCAATAACTTCGGCTATTCCTGACTGCTGCCGAGCGATAGTTGACATTTTCAAGTATTTTGACCTTTGTATTATAATTAATTGAGTAAATGTCAATATATTTTTTTTACCAAATTGATCAGCGCAACGAGTTCTACATATACAAAACAAAAATCTTCGGAGAACTTTATATTTCTTGCAGTTGTCTACAAATAGAAGTATCCATTAAGAATATGATTCGCAAGTAGTATCTTGTCGTTAGTAGATAGAGTCAAGAGAAATTAAATTCATCTCACTTTAGTTTTCTATGTTTACAAAAGTAAAGATATAAATGTCATAGTCACTTAATAAGAAGTAAAGTAAAATGGAATAAATTTAATTTCTTATGGATTCCTTTATTTGACAAATCTTCTTATAAGACTGTCAACAAAACAGCTATTGGGCATACATGGCCTAGATTATTCAAAATAGTCTGATATTCAATGCTATATATATATATACATAAGTCTACGTTTTTAAATATATTTGATTATGCACTGTTAAATGTTGTCTATTATTCTAGAATCTTGTATAAATATTCGAAAAGCAAATAAATATATTCTATGAATAAATTCAAAAAAAGATCAACTTACTTTTAACACTATTTTCCTTTTTCATTTGATATTCATATGAAATAAGTTGATTCCAAAAACCTAAATTTGGAAAACAAATTGGCCGATGTCTTTTACAGAATAAATATGCATCTCGTAAAGACATATTTGTATAACGCACTAAATAAGCACAAACAATTGTTACACCTAAGCAAAAGAAATCTTACATAAACAAAAAAAAAACAAATTGTTTTTTTATTTACTTCGACTAATACCAGCCATACAATGAACAAGTACTTTATTCTGTTTATTAGCATTAATATGTGTATGTATTTTATCAGTTAATATATTAAAATAATTACTTATAGGAGCTGTTGGAAAATCAATAATATCAAATTTTTCTAATTTGATAGGTTTTGGATAAACAATAGGAGCTGATTCAACAGCAACATTCTTTTAATCGAGAGAAAAAAAAATTTAAGATTAAAATTTTCATTTTGAAAAAAATATATTTACCAATACATAAGTGATACCTAATTTTTGTACCTGTTCCACAGTTGCAGCCATTTGACCTGAACAAAAAAAAAAAATAATAAAATTAAGATAAGATAATATTTTCATAAGAAATAAACCTGATATATATAATTGTGGTGTTATTTCTGAAATTGACGTTAATAATGTCATTCGATTGAGATTGATCATTGCAGTTGAATTCATTAATGCCGCTGGTATTAAGAAATTTTTTTTGCTCCTTAAAAATTGAAAAATAATATTAACGATTTTAATAATGCATGAAAAAGAAATTAAATAAATTAAATATTTATTTATGCAAAATTTATGAACCTTCAAAAAATCGAAAGGGTTATTAAAAAAAAAGAATGAAATTCATTCTATTCCACATTCCATATCTTATGATTAAGTTATTTGGCAATCCTCAATAAAAGCTTGTGTCCTAGCAACGCACAGTAAACAACAAATAATAATGTCGAAAATAAATTATCAAAATCAAATGCAATATTTATTAAACAATCAGATTTTCTTTAACTATGTTAAAAATAAATTTCTATTAAAAAAGGAATTTATTAATATGTCTTAATATGATTAGTCAATAATTATCCAATAAAAACTTTTCAAATTATACTTTGGAAATTACGGTGCATTTTTATATTGATCACATGTTCATATTGATTCGTGTGTAAAACACACGTAGAACTACGTGAGAGTGATTAAAATGGAAATGTTTCCTATATTAAAATACGTACCGCACTTCATACTTAACAAAAAAAGCTACATGTTGAATCAATGTCTGCTTTGCACTTGAATTCTCTAGTTTTTGGTACGCTAAAAAAAGTGATTAGTATGATTTGCTGAAGGTATAAAAGAGATCCAAGATAAACCTATGGCTAAGATAACATTTGAAAATAGCTAAATAAGGTCATTACTTCAGTAATGATAATTCTCATATTACTTGTGATATAATGGAAATTTCAATTGATCTGTGTCGTATCACCATCGAGGGAACGATTTTTAATCATATTATAGCTTAAAAACTAATGACTGATTAGAGATCTCGTGAGACAAACTGAAGTCCCTTTCAACGAATCTAAAAGCAAAGAATGACTTATGTCAAACTTCCGTTCGCTAGAGAAAAGATACACATTTATAACGATGTTTTGATATTCCATCACTTCGAAGATATCCAAATGATATCATCATCATTCAATTCTCGAGACTTCGTAGGATGTGATTGACGATTATTCAACCCACTCAAATAAATTCCAGTGAATAAAAGAAATTCCAAATTACTTTAGTAATCTTAACCATGAGCAAGAATTGGTTGAATGCAGATCATCACACTTTTTTTCTGATAAATCAATACAACAAATTAATTTGTCAATAATAAGGATTATTAGCTCGAACTTTTGAAGAAATAAAAATTTGATTTACTTTTTCTTCTGGAGCTATAGGTGCAAATCTTGATAGTCTTGATATATCCTAAGTATATCTTTCATTGTTTTGTTTTGTTTAATCGAGTTACAATTAGATTCGCCTATTAAAAATTAAATAGTTTCGAAAGGATAATTTAAATGTATTTTAAATATTAAACCAATCATTTTGCTTAATTCAATTTTAAATCGTCTAGTTTGTTTGAGGTCTTGAAAATTCAATTAACAATGTATGAAAATAATAATCAACAAGAGTTCGCAGATGATTCTTTTAAAGCAAATGATTACCATCTTCATTTTTAATACTATCCATAAAATGATGCTCGATCCTGAACAACAACGTGACTTCGTCCAAATAAAGAGAAAATAAAAAATAATTGATCAATCAATATACAGAAAAGGTTTTCAAGATGAATTTCATCCTCAATTAAAACATGATCATTCATATACACTTTCAAGGGCAAATACAAATGGTTCACAATTTTTTTTTATAACTGTTGTTCCATATCTATGGCTTGATAACAAACATATGATGTAACTTCAAATAAAATTTAGTACAAGGTTAGACAAGTAAATCTCTTTTTCTAACAAAAATTTCTTTTTATTTTCTCAAGATATTTTGTTGCCGATACACAATATTGCTTATTCTATGTTCATCAACAAATTCTCAATTAGAAGCAATTTTAAAAGGATTATTAGTAACTACGGATTGATTCTTTTTGGTTAATATAGAACTTAATTGAAATAACATAATATTTTAGTTTGTACTATTTTCTAATGATTTGTTTCATTTTTCTTTTGATTTTTACGTTTTAATAAATTATTCGAGAAAGAGTTGAATCAATTATCGATATTTAATATATTGAAAAATTTCAAGGTTCACACTTGCAGATGCATGATGATTGTGTATCTATATCTCAATCATTAGATGCTTCTATTTTAATTGAGTTTTATGACACTAAAATTCATTTACAAAACAATCAAGAAGAACATGCAGTTAGTCTCCTGGGATATGATGCTACTGTTTGAACTCTTACTATTATTTATTCACATTTGTTAGAGGGAATACACTAAATGATAGTTATTTGATTTACTGTTAAGATGAATGTAAACATGAATTCATAAGTGAATCTCATAATCAAACAATTGTAAGATGAAACTATACAACTTTGGAATTGAAGTGATGAGAGAAGCACTTGTATAATATTATCTTATTTGCTACTTTTTGATAATAAAACTTATGAATATAATGAATACATCAAATGGAATTTATTTTTTCTTTGTGTTTGAAAAAGTATTAAATGAGGTTTAATATAGAATTACTCACAATAAAAATCTATTATAAATCGTGTTTTATTCTCTGAATGAATGAATATGATGTTTATAAGATGAAATCAGTGGTGATACAAGAAATTATGGATTAAAGGGGGAATATTCCTTTCTGCTTTTGAAAGTTTAAGCGCAACTTTCTTCGATGTTGAGAAAATCTCAACTATAACCTTCATCGACTAGTAAAGATTTTGGCTATATCTTTCTCTCATTTTGCGAAGATTTTTTATAATGAAACTATTTTATTTATGAAATAACAATTGAAATTATCGAAAAATTTCATTACTTTTTACGACAAGTCAAGGTATTTTCAAAGTATCTAGAGTTTTCCAGGCAACAGATTTCAGAAGCATTAATTCAAATTTCTCAAGTAAGCGTACTAGATTTATCATTCTTGTGTCAATAATTAATAAAATATAAAAGATTTTGAAAATATTATAACAAAGAAAAGAAAGAAAGAATGAAAAATATTCCTGCCTTTCGCATATAATGATCTGTTTGATTTAAATCGAAATTGAAAGAAGAAGAAAAACAACACTCGATTTCAAATCGAAATGGAGGCTGAGGACCTTCAGAACTATTTGGTAATATATACACGTTAGAGTTGTAACTAGTGTCCGGCGTGACCAACTTTTTTGGTCACGGTCACGTCACGGTCACGAGGGGTTGATCACGGTCACGGTCACGATCACGGGCTGGGCTCACCGTGACCGTGACCGTGAGTCACGGCCCTTCTTTCTGGTTTCTCAACATGAAAAAAATCTTTCCAGAAAGAGCAATTGCAAAGCTTCCCTAGGGAAAATCTTTGATGTTTCCGTACCAGGTTCTTTATGGATTCAGTCAGCATCTTTCCAGAATTCACTCTTTTTTCCTGAGGAAATGATGAAATCCTGAAAGAAGTGTGTAGCCACGAAATTTCAAGATCCCAGCAGGATTCGAAAAAGGATTACATCAGGACCCTGACCAGGTTACCATTGTTGTTTAACCTGGAATAATTTAGAAAACAAGATGTGGTTGTGGGTATGAACAGAAGTTCTACTTGTATTAACTGACAAGAACAGTCACTGATATGCTCTCTTGTTGACTTTTCGTTGCGACGCTCCTCAGTTTTAGCTGCAAAAGTTGACTGGATCCTTGTATCAAGATCCGCATCAGATCTTGTCTAAAATTTGATAAAATCTTGAGAGAATCCTCTCCATTATCCCTGTTAGGATCCTAAGCAGGATCATGAATGAATCCTTGAAGGATCTTGTATTCATTATCTACAAACACATCTGGTCAGATACGGAAAGAAATCCTAAACAGGATCCTGTATAACTGTGAGAAATCACAGCAGCAGGAATTATCAGGAATTGAGCCGGGATCCTGTGGAAAACTTGATAAGATCTTGGAGATTTAGAATCCTGACAGATCCTTGCAAAATTTCTAAAGGAATGAACAGGATTGAGATTAGGGTTCTGTTTGCTATTAAAAGTGATGATCGGAGGAGGGTAGCTTCGCGTAGGTGTCCGTGCTTCCCCTCAGGAGTTTCCAAAATCATGAATACTAGAAACTTCCAAATTATTCATAAAAACTGATGAGCGGGTGGGAGACGGTAGCTTCGCGAAGGTCCCCTTACTCCCCCTCAGGGATTTCCAAAATTTCGAGAAAGTTCCCGTGACTGACCGTGACCAAGCTCCAGTCACGGTCACGGTCACGGTCACGATCTTTAAAAAAAGTCACGCACGGTCACGGCCGTGACCGTGACCGTGACCGTGACTCACTGATAGTCACGGCAGTCACGCCGGTCACTAGTTGTAACCAGTTAAGAAATACGAGATCGGTCTGGTCACCGACCAGGGGTGGAACCGGTTGAGAAATATTAAAACGGTTCGGTCCGGCCGGTTGAAAAATTCTACCGGTCCGGTCCGGCCGGTTGGAATCACATGTCCAACCGGTGAAATTCCGGTGAAAATCGGTTAAAAACCGGTGAAAAAATGTCAAATTTTTTTTTTGAAAACCTATTTTTAGAAAAAATGGCTCCAAATATGAAATAGTTTAAGGCGCATGTAAAAGGCACTCATCATAATAAATCTTTTTAAAGAGAACCTCAGAAAAAACGATTAATATAACATATATTTTGAGTACTTTTTCACGTATTCCGACAGAAAAAACATGTGATACCTTAGTTTTTATGGTCAAAAACAGGGTTAACAAAGAAGATTTTTGAATACTTTCAACCGGTAAAATTCTGGTCTTTACCGGCCCGGTTGATTTCTTCAACCGGTCCGGGCCGGACGGGTACCGGTTTGCCGAACCGGTTCCAACCCTGTCACCGACTGGTCTAAAAATATTTCCAGACCGGTAAAAATCGATGAATTCACAAAGTTTCTTCAAGTGATAAAGCTGATATTTGCAGGAAAATTTCGTTCTGAATACCTACCGATTTTTATGCTTCTCTTTTCTGGAATACTTATATTGCAATGAGCCTTATTCTCAATTCGCTTATAAGGCTCCCGATAACAAAAAATATGACGAACTCAAGGTTGGAACTGGTCGAGAATTTTTGAACTGGTTTCATCCGACCAGTTCAAAAAGTCTTTAAGACTGGTAGAAATCGGCAAAAAGTGGCAGGTTTATAGACCAATCTTAATTGATTAATGGAAATGGCTTCAAATAAAAAGCATTCATGTTCCTTTTTTCGCTCAGGCTTTTAAAAATCTCCAAGAAGAAATTTCATATTCTAGTTGTTTATATCTGTTTGGTTTCTCGAAGATGAATATGTGAGATATCTACATATATATATATAATGCGAATAATAGTCATTCACCCATCAGCCGATTACTACACTCCAAACTTTGAATTTTCTCACTCAATCTTTACGGGTACACCTAACATTTCTCTTCGAACAATGATCCAAACCTAAATTTGATCCTGCAACAAAACATGTATAAGATAAATTTAACTCAAGCAATACAGTTTTGATTGTACTTTTTAAAAATTAATGTATGCTTTGATAACAGACATGAAACAGTGTGGACGAACAGAAGAAAATAAAACATAATTTTTGAAGCAACACTGACTGATTATTTTGATACGAGCATGCAGACTTGATCTAAATACATTTTCTCAGAAACAAAAATGCATATCTATAAAATATTTTTCAATCGGTAAAAACCAACCAGTCCAACCATTCCAATCGATCCGATACAACTCTGATCCACATTCATATCCCATACCGTCGTCCAGAGTAAAAAAAGTAACGAAGTGAAGCAAGGAAAAAAATGAACGTAGTTGTCGAATTTTTGTGTATGATGACCCAGGGCGGTTTCGCTGCAGTTTTTTTGGCAAACACTCAAATTTATGTTAATTAAAATAAAAATCGGAAATTTAATTATGCAAAAGAAAACTTGTAAAACTGTTAGTAGTCGTGTACATTGAATTAACTTGATAAGTATACCAATCGGTCAAAAGTGTCAACAAATCTGTTTAACGTTTTTATTCTTACTATATCAAGTACAAATTCAAAAGTTGAATAAGATCTTCTGTTTTTCTCTTAAAATAAATTTTATTATTAATCGTCGAATGATAAGTTTTCACAAGGTTATACTATATGTATGTATGAGAATCCAGTATGCTATGTGTTATTTACAAATAACGACTCGTGTCAATACTAGAAATGTCAGATCGGTCTGCTGTTTGACAGGTGCGTGACAGGCCACAGTTATTGACCTGTGTATAATATAATTTTATTTTCCCTAGTGTAATTTCAAACATAAGATGGCGCCAAAAGCTCATGATTTTGTGACGGTGTGCGTATGAGTTATTTCGTGACACATAGCCACCCACACCCTATACCTACACCATTTTTACCTTTTCATTATATGGTTAATCATATGTTGTTTTTTCTATCATAATATATTTTTCTGATTATGTGAAATAGTGCTGATATATTCATAAAACATTTTGATAAATGTAATGACTTTTCTTTGTATGAGAAATAGTTTTGATGATTCATCTCTGTGTTTTAGGTCTTTATTTTGTCCAAGAATTTGTCATTATACTATATTCATAAAAATAAGGTAAGTATATAGCTGAAACTAGAATATGATACATAATAATATTTTATGAAACAGAAACATCAATCGGTTTGTTTTTGTCCTGTAAGTAACTGAGCCAGGTCGAAATATAGTGGCCTGTTGATAGCTCTGATCAATACTGAAAATGGCAAAAGTTTTGAGTTTGATCTTATAAAGCATAAATAGCATTGAGTTACTTTTTTTTTCTGTTTAAGCTTTTAATTAAAGAGGTTATAGAAATACGCTGAAGAGTGAAAAACTGATTGGAATCTATTGTATCTAAACTTTTGCATAGATTGATTGATATCGGGGCACATTATTATTTTGAGACGGCAACCATTAAGTGCTGTGTATAATTGAGCAAGAGAAACTGAAAACAATCGACGTGTACGAAGAATTTAGAGATAATTGGCCACTGGTTCAAGATACGAAACTTTCAAAGGATATTTTAACAACGAAGAGTAGTTATAAAGAGAATACGTTGACTGAAGGTTCGATTGTCTTTTTTACTTATTATCAATCGTTCAATTCTAAATATTGCTCTTCGATAAGAGAGATTATAAGAAAATAGCGCCCTCTTTTTCTTACATATATATATATGAGATATGTATACTGTTCAAATAAAGGTCATTGGACACTATGTCAGTCCTATAGTTGTCAATTGTTACGTATTATTGAATTAATTTAGGTCCCGAACAGACCGACTAATTCAAAGTGAATTAAAATTGAATTAACGAATAAATTGCCTCAAAAAGACGATTAAAATCGAAATAGACTAATCACGCTGCTTAATTCGTTTTATTTTTTTCAGTCTCTTCGAAGCCTTACTTATTTTCTATTATCTATAAATCGATAGAAATGTTTCGATCTTATTTATCATCAACAATTCTTCGTCAAGTATGTTTATTTTTGGTCGTAAAAACATTTTTATTTTTTCTTATCCTAATACATTTTCTTTAGTTACCTTTATCAATTCGTTCTATTTCAACAAAACGACGTGAACTTGATGCTGTAATTTTTGATGTTGATGGTACACTTATTGATACTGTTGATTATCATGCAAAAGCTTGGCATGATGCATTAGAATATTATAATATTAAATCAAATCTATCTGATGTTCGTATGCAAATAGGTAAAGCTGCTGATCAATTATTACCTGTATTTGCAACAAATGAACAAATTAAAAAATATGGTGAAAATATTAAAGCAAAAAAAGCACAATTATTTCAAGATAATTATCTTGATAAAGTAAAACCATTTCCTGGTGTTCGAGAATTATTTGAATTAATTAAACAACGAAATATTCCTATTGCACTTGCATCATCAGCACCAATAGAAGAATTAGAACTTTATAAAAATATTGCTAATGTTCATGATTTAATTGATTGTCAAACAAGTTCAAGTTCAAAAGATGTTAAACGATCTAAACCTTATCCAGGTAGATAAAAATTATATATGAATTTTTTTTGAATATTAATTATTTTATTTTTTAATTTTAGATATATTTTTAGCAACATTAAAATTATTAAAAAATCCATCAACTGATCGTGTTGTTGTTGTTGGTGATACACCATGGGATGCACAAGGTAAGATAATAATTATTATTGAAAAGATATTTTATTATTATTTTATAATAGCTGCTGTAGCAGCAAAATTAAAAATTATTGGTGTTCTTTGTGGTGGTTGTGATGAAAAATTATTACGTGAATCAGGTTGTACATGGATTTATCGTGATATAATTGAATTAACAAAAAACTATGATCGAGTAACAAAAGATATTTTAAAAATAGAATAATTTTGATAAGAGATAAGAAAAAAAACCAAGCAAATTTTAGATTTTTTTGTTTTGTTCTAATTGTTTTTTCCTTTTTATATTTAATACATGCACGTCTTTCTACCGATGATTACCTTTATATTTTAGATGAACATTAAGATTTTTTGATCTATGCTCATATATATATATATATGTATACGTATTTACATATGAATGCTATTCGATATTCGGTCAACAGACATGTCGATGGCTTCTTCTTGTTGGTATAGAAGAATTTTTGCCTCCACTTATCCTTTCTGTTCTTCTTCTCTTCAACTATTCCCTCCTCATAATAACATAAGAAGAAAAAATTGTTCAACTGAATATATGTGATGCTCGAGGATGACTATTATTGTTGTTGTGTTGCTCTGATTTTCATTCTAATCAACCGAATGATAATCGTTCATTGTCTACGTGTCTTCTTGAAACAACAATATTGCCTTGATCAACGAATGCCCGTATACATACATATGCTTACGTAAGCACATCCTATATATGTGACCTTTTGTCTTCCCTCGTTGTCGTGGTGTTCAACATACCCAAAGGGTGATAAGAACATAGCACGAAAACGATATTTATATAGATGATAGAACATGAACGAAAGAGTGATAGATAGTAAAGTTGAGTCGACAATTGAGTATTGACAATACATATAGATATATATATGAATGCATTTAAATTATCTGATTCTGATCACGATTAAACCTTTTTTTCTTTTTTTCAATGCATTTTGTTGTTCATCGAACCACTTAACTCACATCTATCGTTCATTTGTGTTGTTGTTTTTGCTATTGACATTATTTTACCCTTGAACGTTGATATATCGATATGCATATGCATGCACGCGCACTCTAGTGATAATATCTCTTTTTCTTTTTTGACGTTAATCTTTCACAAGTGTGTATATAGAAGAACCTTGCTGTTTATGATTGACCATAACAATGTTCAGATGAGATATATATATATCCAAACCTTGATCTATATGAGATTTTCTATGACTCCTGTTGTTAATCTCTTTTTCTTTTCTTGTTCGTATTAGCAATGTTGATGTTGTCATGAAGGTCTACTGTTATATCTACTCTTCCATTCTTAAATGACAAAACCTACATGTAAACAGAGAAAATGTCGTTTTTTTTTGTTGATTTTGCATCAAACTAACCGAGTCATTTGTTCTATTTGGCTACTAGTATCGCCATCATTCCTTCTTCCTTTCATCATCATCATCATTATCAACAACAACAACAACGACATAGAAGGCGAACATGCAACTCGGTCAGAGTGCACTCTTTTTTTTTCTGTCTCTCGTCGAATGAGTTCATCTTGCATACATATATATATATATATATATATATATATATATTCATATAGAAAGAGACAGAGAGAAAAAAGAAAATGTTGTACAGTGTACGCGTATGTATACTATTTGGCAGTAGGCCATTCATTATTCTTTCACATATAGATTTTTTTTCTATGAGTTCTCTACTGCTCAACTGAACATCATAGACGGTCGTATGTTTGATATGGATTTATATGTGAGAGAATGAGAGAAAGATGAAATCGATTCGCGATCGAAAGATGAGACAATACGCGTGATGGTGATCATTCTATGCAATGCGTGTACGTACGAACTTATATTGGATTGTGTCTCGCGGATAGACATCGAAGAAGAGAAAAAAAAAACGACTATAAGTAAAAAGCAAAAGAAACAAAAAGTAGAGTAAGAAATATGATTGATGAGCAAACTATTGAAAATAGACAAGGTATGCTAATTGTTTTGCTTTTCTTCTATTTAGTTTAGAAAAATAGATCGAACAATATACAAACAAAAAAATTCTTGACTTTTCAAGATTAATCAAGGACAGAATAATATACATATATATTATTCTGTTTATTACTTATAGATTTGTTTCCCTTGATAGTATATTATCTTTTCTATTCATTTATACAGTGTTCTATTGATGATATACATGCACAGATGGTTTTTGTCTGTGTATGTGTGTATGATACCAGAAAAAGTATTGCATTCATAATCAATCACGCCCGTACTAGTTTTCTTGATTTTTCTCTTTTGTTCATAATTGTACTTTCTTCTTCGTGTTCTCTTTCATTGATTTCTTCCTCTCTCTTTCCTTCGTCTTCTCCTTATTCTCCTCGTTTTCTTTTTTTGTCTTTCTTCCGGTATGACTTTTTTCAGATGAATGAATTTTGACGACTACTACATTAACTGCTGCTACTGCTGTTGCTTGTTGAAGAAGATATTGTAACCTTAATGTTGACCTCTACTTATATACATAATATTCGACGATGGCTTGACCATTATTTGATTGGTATGTATATATATAAATCAAACTATCAACAATATATAGATATCTTTTCAACACCTTCACTATTATCAATAGATTTCTTTTGTTTATAAGTCAAATATTCATGGAATTTGAGTTTGTTTTCAATCATCCTATTTATTTTTACTTACAAACAAAAGGATATACAAAAGAAAAATTTTTCTCATCGTATTTTTTTTTCGCAATCAAAATGGCATTTTATTGTTTTTTATATATATAACTATCATACATTGATAATGGACTCTTTCTCTCTTGTTCTTGATTTGATCGACATATACACGTAGTCTTATCGGAAAGTTTGTCAGAACTTTTTAGCAATTTATTATGAATATATGTCTGTATAAGCAAATTATAGTAGTTTTTTTCCTCTGTTCCTCTCTTTTCTTGCTCATCACAGTATGCATATGTTAGATAGAGTAATGCAGCATGATAGCGAACGAGCGAACAGAAATACAAGTCGTTGATGCCATTATGTAGGCAATGGTAGAGGCAACGGAAGGACGACAAGCAGCTTCGTCTCAATACTAAGAATAACGGATGAGGGAAGGGTTACGTAAAAATTGTAAGCACGAACTAACAGAAGAAAAAGAAAAAAAAAGAGAGTAAGAGAGAAAAAAAGAAACGATTGTTATAACAGAAAATGGTACCACTCTAGAAAGATAGAAAAATAGATCCTACTAATCTTATACGATCCTTTTTCTTCTTCCTTTACGAGAAGTGGCGATTTTTCTTTTCTTTCTTTTCTTTCGTTCTTTTTTTTTTACCTCGTTCTTTTTTTTTATTCTTTTACTGCTACTGTGGCACCAACACAGAAGTTATGTTGTTCTTTGATTTTTTTTCTTTCTTCTTTTTCTCCTCTAGACTATGTACAAAAACGTGCAAGTCAATCATTATAACAACGCTACTAGTACAACTACAAACGCTACTACATTTTCTTCTTCTTCTTCTTCTCCTTCTTCTTCCTTACCATTTGAAACAAACCAAACGTCTATTAGTTTGCCTGTACAAATAACTAGTGCTTCATCATCTTCTTTTCCTTCTTCAATACCCATAACACGTCTTCCTTCCTTACCTAATAACAACATCGGTGTCAGTAAAATTAGTGACGGCGGCATTTCGCTGCCTGTCTCATATAATTCTTCAAACGGCAACATGTCTTTACCACAATCATCAAAATTAAAATCGGATGTTGATCAACTTGATGATCTTGTTAAAGATTTACTTACTGAAGTAAATCGACCAATTGGTACAAATACAACTAATCGTAGTAGTAATAATAATAATACAACTAATAATAATAATAATAATAATAAATATTCAACATCATCTTCATCATATTCTTATTCTCGTCAATCTAATAATGATAATAATGATATATCAAATGCAAAATTACCTTCATCTCTCCGAGCATCATCCTATGCACAAGCATCAACATTAAATAATCAAAAACGTAATGATTTTGATGCTAATACTGTTAGTGGTCTTATTGATGGTTCATCACTATCATCTAATGGTACACAACGTGAAGAACAACGTATAAAAACAACACGTGAAGAACGTATACGTATAAAACGTGGCGGTGGTGGTAGTGGTGGTGGTGGTGGTGGTGGCGGTGGTAGTACTAGTGATGGTACAGAAATACCAATAACATCTTCATCAATGAAAACAACAACAACAACAACAACAAATAAACCAGTTCAATCAACAGCAGCACGTGATCAATTATCAATTGATGAACAACTTATTGATTCATTATTAGAAAGTGTTCAAAATACTCTAAGAAAACGTTCACAACAACAACAAACAACATGGACAACTGATATACCAATACATCATCAACAACCAACAAATAATCGTCGAACATATAGTTCAAGTGCTGCTTATACAGATTCGGTTCATCGAGTAAGTAAATCAAGTGTTGATATGATTATTGGTCACACTTTAATTGTGTTTTAATGATATGAAGTTTCGCTTGATTAATCAGAACATTCTTTTTTTTCCTTCATATGAAAGAAAATGAAAGATTGAAATTGATTAATAATAATAAACGAATATTGATAAAACTATATTCGTCATTTCTCAATCTCAATGTCAAATAAGGCAGTTGAAGGAAAACTAAGACGATCTATTGATTATCTATATAGAATATGCACACACACATACACACAGCAAGACAAAATGAATATTACGTAAAGATAGATTACTAAGAACATCAAGCATTATTATGATGATAACCAACAAGAGAAAGAAAAACAAAATAGATTAAAAAAAAAACAAGAAATCATATATTAATAAGAAAATGATTTTTTTTCCTTTTTATCTCGAAGAGAAATATAAATTCTTTTCTATGTCTAGATGGATCCAACGCGTGGACGATTTCCAATAAAACTTGTACGAAATGATAGTCCAACAAGTACATTATCATCAAGGAGACCTTATAGTCGTCAAGATAATCGAGGTAACACAGAAAGTTAGCTGTTCAGAAAATTGATGATTCATTTTGTCTTTCTAATCAGATGGTTATACAACAACAGTTACATCAGCATCAACTACAGCCATTCCGACACATTTTCGTGCAACATCAGAACCAGCACCAGATGGACCAATTGAATTACGTCGTATGGATTTAGTTCGTTCACCTTCACGTACATATCTGGATGGACCTCCAAATGAATATTATCATTATTCACGTTCAACATTACCAACAAGTGGTGTACGTGTACGTGGTCATGATTACTCAGGATATGAAACTGATACAGGTCTTGTCACATCTCGTACTTATGCTCCCAGATATTATGGCGGTCCTCCTCCACCTCCATCAGTACAACATATACCTCCACCTATGCATTATCCATATTATACTCATCAACCAGCAAATTTTGCACGTGAACGTCATCATGAAGGTTATTCAACAAGTAGTTCTGGTGGTGGTGGTGGTGGTCAACGTTCAATGTTACGTCCAGATGGTTATGATACAGATACAGGTTTAATTAGTAGTGGTCGATTACGTATGACACGTACATTACCACCACGTATGGCAGCTATACCTGAAACATTAGTTGTTAATAATCGAATGGTATCATCATCAAATTTAAATAATGTACCAACAAATTTACGTGGTAGTTCTTTTCTTAATGAAACAAATACATTACGTAATCGAACTGATAATATAAGTGGTTATGAAACGGATTCTGGTATGAATATACGACAACAAAATTATTTTCGCCAACAAGTACCTATTGATATACAATATGGTGATAGTGGATGGGTTGGTAAACAATCAACAATAAGACCTATATCACAACAACAACAACAACAACGATTTATTGATAATAATCAACGTTATCGTTCACAAGATCAATTACGTTCAGCATCAATACCTATTTTCACACAAGATACATCAACAACAATATCACGTTTACCTGATCAACAAATATCAATAACAAATAAATCTCAACAAAAAAGAGTAAGAAAAGAAAAAAAGAAATATATTCATTTTTTGTTAATAATCCCTTCCCCCCCCTGTCCCGCATATATTGTATTGTGCATGTAAAAAGTCAATCGCATGGAATGTTTGAAATGAAAAAAAAATTCCAAAGAAAAATTACATTCCATTTATATCATCTAGACGATAAATACATTACCATCATCAACAGAAGCTAAACAACAATGGGAAACAACGAGAAAAGATGTTACAGTATTACCAACTTTTTTTCCAGGTTCTGTTGGTTTATCTAATCCACCAAGTAATAATAAACAACAAATGCCAGCATCACCAGAATTAAAACGAAAATTTTCTGATGATCATTCTTTTAAAAAATCAACAAGACCACAATGTACTATTATTGAAACAACAATATTACCTGTATCGAATGATTCAAATATACCAAAACCACAAATATTTTCGACTACAGCAGAGATTGTAAGAGAAATCATTTATATCTCACTTTCTCACATATTACCCTGAATAGATCAAGCTCTTGTTTTCTTTTTATTTGTTTTTTTAATAGATTTTAATTAAATTTTATTCATATTTTTTAATAGATACCAACTGTAAATGCTGATCGTTTTGATAATCAAACAACAACAATAACAAGTAAAACACCACAAACACCTACGTTTCCAGTAGCTACTCAAACTTGTATGTATTCAATTAGAGAACGTGTTGCAGTAAGGCCATTTTTCGCTCACGATTTTTTTTTACTTTTATCTACCTGAGAGGTGTCAGGGGGCTATTAGAAATGTTTCCTAGGACTTAGTTTTGCGCCATGTCAAAGTGCGATTTTTGCCACCCTGGGGTAGACCTCAGGATTCGAAAAAAAATTTTTTTCTCAAATATTCTTAAAAGTATATCATTTCTATGCAATTTTGTACGCTGATTACGAATATCATATTTATATTTCGACTGAGTTGAGTTTTGAAAATGAAAAAAGCATTTTACCGCTACATAGGTTATAGAGCAATTTTGTCATGTTTTAGCCTATGTATATATATGAAAATATTATTTTTTTTCTCTCTAAAATATGGCAAAATGTGCAAAAGTGTTTGTTCTATTCCTTCCAAATCGATTCAGTTTTAAAATCAATCGATAAGCAATCAAAATATCTCATACAATTACAGACAATTCATAAAACGGAACGATTCATCCTTTTGTGTAACCTTTTACCACCACAAAATGGTCAAGTGTCAAACAGCTATATATACAGTTTTTCATGCTCTATCTGAATATCGTCTGAGAAATAACAAAAAAAATGTACTATACTATCAAAATTGCGAAATAGTACCAACAAATGCTGAACAATTGCATTTTCCACTCATATTTAGCCGATTTTGTGACAAAAGGTCAACTTTCAGCCGAAACAAATGTCATATTTGAAATCAGCATAAAGAACTGAGTCGATCCATGTATATCTCAAAATATCTTGGAAAGTTTTGTTTTTCTCGAAAAAATTCATCCCGGCTGTACTCCAGGGAGGCAAAAATCGCGCTTTGACATGGCGCAAAACTAAGTCGTAGGAAATATTTCTAGTAGCCCTTAGCGCCTCTCAGGTAGATAAAAGTAAAAAAAATCGTGTGCAAAGAATGACCTTACTGCAGCACGTCCTTTATATTAAATATTTATATATATATATATTTTTTTTTTTGCGATGGGAACATTTTTAGATAATCAAAATATGCAAACACGTGTAGGCAATAGGTAAAATAAAGTCTTTGATAGTTGTTTTTTTTATTCTTAGTTTATTGTTTTAGTTCATTTCGAAATCAAGAAGAAAATTCACGACGTTCAAGTATTTCATCTGCTGCAGGTAAATTATTATCTACCTACAACTTAATTTAATATTAAAAACATAAATTTAAAGTATTTTACTATTTTATGATATTAATCTCATGAGGATATATTTTTTCTAGTTCATATAGATTATTTCATTTTCTTTTTATTAATACTTAATAATAGAATAATTCATTAACCTTGTTATATTGCGTGATAAAAATTTATTGAATTTGTTTCTTAGAATCTGATGTAGTTCGTAATGGTGCTTATCAAGCACATAATGTTAGTCAATATTGGTATAAAGAAAAATTATCGCGTGAAGATGGTATGTTTTGATAAAAAAAGAAATATTCTGTTGTTTTGACTTGTTTTTTTATTAAATAGCAATTAATTTACTTAAAACAAAACCACCTGGAACATTTCTTGTTCGAGATAGTCAAGGTTTTCCAGGTTCATATGGTCTTGCAATTAAAGTTGAAACATTACCAGCGGGTATTCAAGCAAAACAAGGTTTATTATTTGATTTTGAATAGTTTGAAAAAAAAAAAAGGAATATTTATATAAATTTAGGAGCTGATCCAAATGCTGAACTTGTTCGACATTATCTTATTGAACGAACACCAACTGGACATGTTCGTTTGAAAGGATGTCCAAATGAACCTGATTTTGGTATGAACTTTTGTTTTTATTTTTTGAAATCATATTATTGTTGTTCAATATGATTACAATCATATGATGATAAGATTGAAGAAGTCGTGTAAAACATATGAAATTCAATAAGTTAATTGATTCATATTCTATGATAACTTTTTATTAGTGGAACCGAGACGAGGAGCGTATCGAATTAGAATTAATAAACATTAACCATAGCAATCGATGATGTGCCATAAAAATAATAACATCATCTATATTTTATAGATTTGTTTTCTTATTCAAGTCATATCGAATTAAATTTTTTTATCAAAAGACTATCTACAAAATGATATAGTTCACTGAATAACTATGATCACGTTTTAGTTAGCAAACTTAATGTAAATATAAGTCGGTACGCGTTTTCGACTCTAATAGACTTTGTATCAGAATGAGATGTGTATAAGATGCGAAAAATATAGAAATGAATTCATTCGATTATCGTTTCCCTTTCTCTGTACGTCCTTTTCAATAGTGTCAAAATGTAAAAGAAAAGAGGATAGACATTATCGTGTACACAAAGACAAGTGTAGATTATTAGAGTTCAAAAAACATTTATATCAAGTTTTATAAATTAAACATGATCATATTCGTTTTCTAGATAATTGAACGAAGAATCTTTTTTGATAGAAAAGCAGTATACATATACTATTTGTGACTAGATCTCATATTATTCAAAAAAAAAAACAAACAAATATTCTCAAAACTAGAGCAATTTCATTTGGATTTTGAAGAATTTTTTTCTTTTCTCATAATAGAACAAAAAAGAAAACTGGATGAACTAATATGACATGACTTTCATCAGATTACAGCTGGTAGTGCCTAGTAAACTATTAAAAAAAACTTCCAGGCAAACTCCATTGATCTATTTAATTTTTTTTTTATTAACGACATACTCACAGCACGCCATGCTTCATCCTTTTGAAATTATCCAATTATGTTTCTTTTTCAAACTATTGCGCGCTTATTTTACATTGAAATTTTTTTTGTATAATATATGTTGGAATAGGACAAATTGTGTTCGATGTAACGAGTATTTTTTTTTTATCTTTGAGTACAAATTACAAAAAAAGATTTTTTGATTTATACTGGAATATTTAATGGCAAAGTGATAAAAGACTTCTTTTTTTTTTTGCATATGATGTTAAGCCGATTTTATTGTTCAATGTAGCATTAACAAGTGCACTACAAATTGTATGGATATTTTGAGAAATTTTTATCGATCGTTTCCTATGTATACATCAATCATAGATAGATATTGTTCGATAGACTTATTCATCTCATTGAAAGAGACATAAAAGATTGTTTTCAAAGCGTAGATTTGTAGAAAATCTTTTCCCATACAATATCCGCCAGAATCTCTACAATAAAAACGATTGCCGAACTTTCAGTTTACCGATGAGCTACAGTGGAACTCTAAATTATCGATAATTTGTCTAATTTCCTACTATAATTTGAACAATTTTTTTATTGTCAAAAATCAGGTCTCAAAATTTCTGTTTATCATAAATAGCAACATTAAAACGCTTACCGTCGTGAATCTTGTCAGGGAAAAAAAAGATTTGCTACAAATCCATGCTGTGAAAATAATGTTTTTTACCTCCTTCAATGCATAAATAAGCCTATACAACAATGTCTATTTTTGATTGGTGTATACTAGAAAACGATTGATACTGTTCTCCAATATGCAATATCTATAATCTATGCAATTTCTAGTGCTCTTGTTAATGCTATACTGAACAATAAAATTACCTAAACATCATATGAAAGAAAAAAAAGATCTTTTGTTGAAAATTTATTGTATAGATCAAAAGAATCTTATTTTGTAATTCAAAGAACGACAAAAAGAATATATAAAAAGTACTCGTTACATAGAGTATAATTTGTTATATTAAATCATGTATAATAAAGAAAAATGTTAAGTTAAAATTAACAAGCGCATAAAAATTTGACAAAATTCAGTTGAATAATTTTGAATGCATGAAAAACAATATGATATTACGATTGTATCGTCAATAAAAAAAATTAAATAAATAAATAGATTTACTTGGAAAGTTGTTTTCACTAAATCTGATGGAAGTCAGGTTATTTTCTACTCCATTTAGTTTTTAAGATCAAAACAAAATAAAATTTTCCACTAGTTGGATAATTGAGACAGCCACTTATATTTATATAATTCTAATTTAATGATAAAAACTTATTAGTATCAATTAATTCTACTTCAAAATAATACAAAAAAAAAAAAAAAACATGCGACTGAATTTCAATACTAATGCGTAAGAATTAGCATATTTTTATACTAATACTAATCTTACACTCCTAGTCGTATTTAATAGTATAAGATTTGAAGATTGTTCTCCTTGAAAAAAACTAAGTTAATCAAGAAGATAAAAAAAAAAAAAGAATTTTTCCGTATTAAGAGAATAAAATATTTGAGAGTGTAAATATCTATTTAAAAATAACTAACATGTATCGTGTTCTTTTTTTTTAAATTTCCAATGAATAATCAAAAAAGGAAATAATTAACTAATCTAATTTGTTCTCTTTTCAAAGAACTTCTTATAATATAATTATGAACTATTTAATATTATCAATGTTTTTGTTTTTAGCCAATCTATCAGCTTTAGTCTATCAACATTCAATAACACCACTTGCCTTACCAATAAAATTAGTTTTACCAACTGCTGATATAACTGAAGATTATCGTTCTCTAGGAAATCAACAACAACAACAGCATGAAACATTAAAAAAAGTGTCTGTAAAAGATTTACTTGAAAAAGGAGCTGGTAAATTTCGAAATAAAAAAAAAAACAAAACAAAATTTTTTTCAAAATAAATTTTTTTTTTTTCAATAAATCTCAGCTTGTAATGTTGTCTATTTAAATAATGTTGATGTTGAATCATTATCTGGTCAAATGGCCGTAAATAAAGCATTACGTTCTACATTTGAAAATGCTGATCGTTTACAAGCAACAATTGTTCATTTTAAAGTTTCAAATACTGGTATAACATTAACTGATACAAAGAAAAAGTAAAATAAAATATTTTTTTTTGTTCATGATAAATCCTTTAAGGGGACATCGGATTATTTAGATTATTTTCACGACGTCATTTTCCTAAAGAATATGTCACATATTGTGGTGTTGACTATGAAACAGATCGTTATTGGACACATCAATTTCCTGATCTTGAAATGTTACTGAAAGCAAAGTAAAAAAAAAAACAAAATATAGAACATATATTTTATTATTATATTATAATTTTTATTTCGTCATTTTTTTTTTTTCTTTCTATAGATGTTTTGGTTTTGTTTCAAAGAAAATCAATGGAAATAATAGATCGGCTCAAGCAGAAAATGAATGTCATATATTTGCTGAAATTGATCGAACACAACCATCAACAGCTATTGTTAATTTTGTATCGAAAGTTATGATTGGAAGTGTACCTGTTTAATTAAAAAAAAACGAAAGAGAGATTATTCATGTGCAACTAATAAAATGAAGAAGAAAAAAGAAATAAACGGAACACAAAAAAAAAAAAGAAAAAGTATTTTTTTTTCTTTATATTCTTCTATATAATTATCTGGCTTTTTTTCTTTTGTCTTAATTAATAATTATATTTCAAATGACATTTAATTTTTCTTCTTTCTTTTTTTTTGTTCAATATATGAAATAAATACGCGTTTTTCGTTTTTATGTATTGTTTTCTTGTTTCTCTCTCTCTTTTTTTGTGCTGAGAGGGTTCGTTTTGTTTTTTTTTTGTTTTTTTTGTTTATAATCTTCTTTTGCGATAAAATTGATTATTAGAATTTTTTGTTTTTGTTCTTCTATCTCTAAGCATATTTGTATCTTTTTTTTTTCTTTTGTTTTTTTTTTTGCAAACGGTTGTTTGTATGTGTGTGTGCGTGTGTTTTGTAGTCGAATGGCACAATTATCTTCATTTTTTTTTGCTTTCTCCGTATACTCCTCGTTTTTTTTCCTTTCCGTGTGTGAGTGTGCATGTTGATCTCAAGTGATAATATTCTTTTGTTTTTGGCGTTCTCAAAGAGATGCATAACATGTGTTTCTTTTGCATCATTTTGCCTTACTTGGTCGAACAAATTCGAAAACAAGAAAAAGAAAAAAAATACTTAATTTATCTTATATGGAACAGTGATTAAATGAAAATCTTTTCTCGTTTGTTTTGTTTGTTTGTCTGCTGGTGCTCGCTTTATTCTTTTGTTTTGTCTTTGTTCATTGTTTATTCATCAGGAGAAAAGAACAAAATACTTCACTAATAATCTTCAATACGTTTTGTTTTGTTCTTTTTTTTTGTCGAGTATTAAAGAAAAAAAAAACCAACAATAACCTACCAAACTTGTATCATATTCTAGACAGATAAAGAAATAACAAAAACTATGCAAATATCAACAGATTTTAATATTATTTGCATTAGTCCTCACTGTATACTATTATCAACCGAAGCAAAAATTCACGATGAAAGTTATTCATCATCTTGGAATTACATCAATCAAAACAGTTGATGTGTAGAGTGTTTAAATAAGAACGATAAATATTGATATATGGTTCTAATCAAAGACGATCCTAATTTATATCAGATGGCTTTTATTCATCATGATGATACATTAAGCTACATAAAAAAAAAAAAAACAAAAGAAAACCAATTATGACAATATGTTGAAATGACATATTCGAAGATTAATCTGAAACAGATGATTTACTTAAATATTATGAAAAGAAATAAAAATAAAAAATAGAAAGCAACAATTTATATCAATTAAAAATTATCGATAAACAATTTCTTTTTCATTTTATTTGGATAATAATATTTAACAAAATTAGTCATCGTTCATTTCTTAAGATTATTTATTATTCTAATTATTTTTCACATTCTATTTCACGTTCTTATATATATATTATTTCTCGTTTACTTAAATCTTCATCTCATGAGAATAGATATGAAGTTTTGCATCCAATGCACGAATTCGAATTAAACAAACATAAATACTATATTAAAATGTAACTTATATGATCAATAAAGAAATGATTATTAAAAATAGATACAAGAGTATATTGTACTATAGTTGATCGTAAACTATCATCAAAACTACAAACAACATCCGGAATAGAAGAAGAAGACGAATAAAAAAAACTATTATTCACATCCAATTCATTGTATCGTTATCGTTGTTATTAAACTGGTGAGTGAGTAAAAGTGCCCCAGCGGGTACCACTAGCCAATTAGTTCGTTGAAACCCAATCTTTTTTTTCTTTTCTTTTTTTTTTTGCATTCCTGTCGTCATCATCTTCATCATCATTCGGGCATACTTTCTGGAACAAAAAAAAAATGAGAGAAAGAGAGAGAGAGAGAAGAGAGATAGGCCTAGAGAGCAAGAAAAACTTCATATAAGAGAAAGAAATAAGAATACTACGGTGTACTATTCATCTTAGTTTGTTTGCATTATTCTCTTGCTTTCCAATTGATGACACCATATAAAAGATTGTTATTTTATATTCCATAGAAAAAATGGTCTTTTCATAAGCCATGAAATGAGAAAAAGAAATCATTTTTTTTTTCTACTGATTTTTAATACATCTACTTTTGTTTCCCGTCCAACTATATTATATTTATTGGTTTTTTTTTTAATATTTTTATATAGGTTTTTTTTCTTCTCATTATTTATTATTACTTGTTTATACAAAAGAAATGTTAAGTTAACCAAAAATATTGACACTTATAAAACAAAAAACCAGTGAAGACAAACAATTGTTTTAAGTCAAAAAAAACCAACAACAACAACAAAGATCTATTCACTTATGTATTAAACAACTAATTATCATCAATTTTTTTTTTATTTTCTCTTTTCATACAAGTGATTATTAACGCCAAAGAATATTTAACAAAAAAAAAACCAAAAAATTACAGGTAAACAAATAAAATTATTTTGTTTGATTTTTTTTTTTGTTTTAAATAAAAACTATTTATTTGATTACAGTGTAATGACAAATACAGTTTCATCAACAAGTGGTACCACTAATCGGCCACGTCTTTGTCGATCTGATAATCAACCAAATATGCTAGAATATATTGATACAACATTAAATGATTCGTTTTCATCATGTTTAAAATTGCAAGTAACACCATCAACAACAACAACAACTACTACTAATACATTATTATCAAATGGATATGATCAATTTGGTAATACAATTGTTGATCAATATCTTCTTTATATTTTATGTCAAAAAATAAATCCAAATCGAACTGACAATAGGACTAAAGATCTCTATCAATCATTACATAAATTATTTCTATTGAATGGTAAAATATCGAAATCATTTTTTGAATATTCACCATCATCTATTAATCGTTCAAGTTATCAATCTTTATTTAATAGTTATACAAATTTTATTTGGAATGAATTTGATATTGATATTTTACTTGAACTTGGTTAGTAGATTTTCTTTTTTGATTATACATTCAGATCGGAATTTTTTTTAAACAATAATTTACATCTAATTGTTATTCCAAACAAAATTTCAAACAAATAAACAATAACTTTTGACTTTTTTATTATTTAAAAAAAAAACCGTATGAAATGTATACATTGTAATAGATAAATGTTCAAAGGACCTTTACAAATTGATATATAGCTCTTGAAGACAAAAATCTTAAAATATATTGAAAGTATTGTCCTAGTTTACTAATTATTTTTTTCTTCTTCTTCTTCAAGACATCAAAATAATTATTTCCATATGAAGTAAGTAATTCCACAATTAGAAAGTATTCTTCCTTGAAAATTATATAGGTAACATTCCATAGGATTTCCTTTAGACAAATTGAGAAAAAAAAGTTTTTCTCTTCAAATGACAAGTCTATGACGACTTAAATATAGATATATAATTGATAAGCACAAGGGATTGGTACTTTTACATTGTCAAATTAATTCTTTTCTATTATTTAATCATTTTTTAGAAATATTTTTTTTTTCAGTTTCTTATACCTTGACATCAAAAATAATTGCAGTACTATTGTCAAATAGTTGTACATTTTTCTAGACAAGTTCAGATTTATCTAAATACTATTATAAATAAATATATATATATAGATTGATAAACGACTTAAATTATACACGAAAGAATTTCTTTTTCTCACATCACGCTAGTTAATGGACTCATGGAAAGAAAAAGAAGTTCTTGTACCGGATTATTTTTCTGTTCGACGGAATAAACTTCTTTTTTCTTATTCTTTTTTTTTTTGTTTTTCTCTTGTTAAGATTTCATCTTATATTTAAAAAGACAAAAAAATTAATTCTATTTTAGCTTGTTTCTTATTAAAATATCGTTTACGTGATATATTTATAAATGTAACAAATAATAAAACAAATATAAATTCTACAAAACAAAAAATGATTGGTTATTTTCTTGAAATTATTGGAATATATTATATTTGTAAAAATCATCATGAATTTTTTATTCATTCACGTTCAAAAGATATGCTTTTTCCATATCCATCATCGACTCTTAAGTATTTCAAATTATTAAAGAAAAAAATTTTTTTTATTGTTTTTTTTTTTTTTATATAGTTTTGAAGATTCTCAACAAGAAAAAGATAGTAATTTATTTAATAAATTTCTTTGTAAAATTTATGATAATGGTGAAATAACATTTAATTTAAATCAAATAAAACTTCTTTTACGATCAGATGAATATCAATTTTTAAATAAAAAATTAGAAAATAAAAAAATTGGTTTTATGAATTTTTTTGAAACAATTATACATTATCAACAAGAAAATTCATGTCGTTCATTAAAATCTATTTGTCGTTTATCAATTAAAATGCATATTAAACAATTTCCCGATGATATTAAACAATTATCAACATCTCCATTGATGAATGATCGACTTATAACATATTTAACTTACGAAAATAAGTACATATTTGAATCTTATGGGTGATTTTAGAAAAAAAAATTTGCTTTTTTTTTGTTCTATGTTCCATTTATTTATATATATTAAAAAAAAAACTTGTGAATTTTTTTCCCTCTTTTTTTTGTAACCATTAAGGTTTATGTGTATGTTTATGAAACATAAAAAGAGAAAATGAATAGAGAAGTGAATATAATGGGAGGTGGACTTTTTGTTTTTTAACTATAATTTACTACGATAGAGAATAGTTGATGGATGAAAAGAAAAGCTTGTCGTCTTATTCATTTGATTGTCCTTGTACATTTTTAATAGGGTTCTTATAACATATATATATTTTTTCAGATGTCTCTAAGTGAATTGCCTGATATTGCTTTGATAAAAATTTTTCGTACACTTGATCATATTGAATTAGTTCGTCTTTATCATAGTTTTCATACATCAAAACGTATACAAAATTTAATACATAATTCTTCATGTTTATGGATACATATTCATATAAAATCAACTGTTGATTATCATTTATTTAATTATTTTTCTCGTTTATTAATATCAAATGCATTAACAATTCGTCAATTAATAATCAATGAACTTGATTTAACATGTAGAAAAATTCTTTATGATAATGGTTTTTCTTTAAAGAAATTTTCTAATCTTGAACAATTAATTATACATGATGAATATATATGTCATACATTACAATCATTAAATTTTTGTTCATTAACATTAAAAATTTTACGTTTAACAAATAATCATATAAATTTACATCATATAAATAATTTAAATCAATTAAATACATTACAATTAGCATTTTATTCAATAGATATTCTTCATAATAAATTTGAAAAATTAATAAATTTACATTTAAAAATAATGTTTGATTATGATCATAATTCTCATGAAATATTTTCTCGACTACCTAATAAATATTTACAAATTTTAACATTAAAATTTCTTTTATTAAATAATGATTATAGTTTTATAAATGAATTTGATCAATATTTACATTCATGTTCACATCTTCATACACTTGAATTATCATATTTACATGGTATGTGTCCATTAAATTTATATACAAATATAAATTATTTAAAATATCAACGAATTATACTTATTAATATATGTCAATTAAAACAAATGAAAATTTTTATTGAATTTAATCAAATTGATTTACCATTAGAATATTTACAATTAAATTCAACATTAAATATAAATCAATATTCATCTTATATACAAAATGAATATTGGTATAGACGTCAAATAATTTCTATTGATTATATACAATGTGTAACAACATCAATAGAACTTTTAAATGATTTAAATATAATTTGGTCAGATAAAAATCAAATAACACAGTCATTTGAATCTTATATACTTCGTTCTATTTATAATGTATCTCATTTAATATCTTCATTAAAAAATTTATCAATTAGTAAATTTGAATTAAGTCTTAATGGTTTAATTACACTAATGACAAATTTACCATTATTAATTGATTTAATAATAACTGATGGAAAAATTGATCAAATGGGTTCAGGAATGTGGAATATAGAAAAAATAGTAAAAGCTATACCGAATATATTACAATCTAATATACAAACAATTGTAATGAATAATATTCAAATGTCACGTCGAACAGTTGTTCAATTATGTTTAATGACTCAACAATTAATATTATTAACAATGAATGATGTACGAATATTAGATAAAATGTTTATTTCAGAACAAAATCAAACTGATATTCATCCAAGTTTTCTTGTTCTTTTAAAACAAATTGCTCAATATACAGATCAATTTAAATGGAATCATATGAAATCATTGACAATAGGTATATTTATATGTGAGCTATTTCATTGTAAAAATAAGACATACAAATCTTTCATTTGACTTTTGAATTTTTTGAAGAAGTTCTTTTAGCATAGACATTTGTAAAAATGTTAGTTCTTTCATTTGACCATTGATTTAAAAGTAATTAGCAAATATCTCTCTAACCATATGAGAAAAAAAAAACCGTGAAAACTGAAGAATAAATTCTGCGATATGAATCGCATCTATAGTGAAATTTTTAGCAAAATCGGATTTCAAAAATCTTCGTCTTAAAAACTCGATTTTCTCGAAATTCTCCCGAAACAAAAATTTTTGTTTTTGATTTTGAACTTTTTATTCAGTTATAAGAGCATTTTTTTTTGTTTGTATACTCGTACTTTATCACGTCGCTAACGAAAAGTAAATCGATTATTTTTCGAAAAGTCTAGACAAGCTTAGAAAAAACCTTGCATAGACATTTTTTAGCCTTAGAAGTTGCCTAAATACGAAGTTTTTTTTTTTAAACTAAAATGTATGAATTGAAAGTCGATTATCCTTTTTAGTGTTAAGTTTTTACTGATAACTTCTCTGAACATAAGTGTCTAGTGTTGAATTTTTCAAGGTATCTCGAGTAACTTAACATATATAAAACATTAGTTCTATGAAAGTTCATTATTCCGGGATACACATGTTATAATTTTGTAAAGTCATATCAATAATAAATGATTTTGTTCGTATTTTATTTTTCAAGGAAAAAATATGATTAATCGACAAAATCTTTTATCATTTATTCCATCAGATATGAATAATACTTATTCAATAAATATAAATCATTTATGTATTATTATTCATGATCATACATTATTAACATCTCATGATATATTTCAAAAATCAATAAAAAAATTAATAAAACTTTATTCAAAATTAACATCATTTATTATTGAATTTACAAAACGATATGATGGACATTTTCGTTTAAGAAATCAATTACAAACATTATTTGAATTAAATACAAATAAAAAAGTTTATGTTTATCCAACTATACATGATCATGCTTGTCGTTTTTGTTTTGATACAAATTTTAATGATGAAGAAGAGAATTATGACAATGATGAACAAATTAATTCTAGTCAATATAAACGAACTTTCTGTGGCATACCATTATTTCAATTTAAAAAACAACGAAAATTAAGTGTTCTCCCATAAAAATGTTTTATTTTTTTTTTTAATAAATAAAATTTTTAAATAATAATCATTTATCTATTTATTTTTGTTTTTTATTATTTTGAAATTCATAGATTTAGATAACATATTAGTTCATATTCATTTAAAAAACACACACACACACACAAACTAAAATTACCCTACTTATCTAAGCGATATTAATTAAAAAAATAGTTTTATCGAAAAACTGACTAATAGATAAGAATAAGATAAAAAGAAATCTTTTTAGTGATCAATAAGATTTTAATCATATGTTTATAATTCTTTACATATTATTATGTTATTTCAAAAGTTTACATAAATTTCATAGATGAATTTTATATGAGAATCTCAGATATGACGTACTCAAATTATAGGATTATTAAAATCTACGAAACTTTAAATCATTAATAAAAATGCAAAAATATTTTAATATGTATTTTTAAATAAGAGAGTTAGATAATTATTGTTGTTTATTCAATATAAATAGATATATGAAAAAATATTGAACATGAAAGAAAATGAGATAAAACTTAATCTTCGACAACTTCCGTACGAATAGAACTTCTCATCTAATATATTCTAGACAGGAAAATATAACGGAAATATTTTAATATTATGCTTTTACGAAATAGAATGACGTGTTTATATGTAAAAACAAAATATAAATGAGATAAAACAAAAAAAATCAATCTGACCTAATAAATTTTTAACTTAGAAAATATTTCTATAATATTTAATTATTTTTTATGCTTTGTATAAGAATAGAAAAAAACAAAATTAATATTCTTAATTCTTTTAGATCATTCCAAAACAGAAAAAAATGAATTTTATTCTTTATTGACTTGAATCGAATTCGACATTAATTTCAACATTAACAAATTGTCTCGGGTAAGTTTCGTATAATTTTTGTTTATTTACTATATATAACGAATATTCTATGCAATCATACATAGCTATTCAATTCCTACCAGTATAAACATAGTTTAATATACGTAAATGTTATTCACTTAATAGCCCTAAATTTTGTATCATCATAAACATTAATAAAATTATTTGAATTTTTTATCATACGACTTTATACTATCGCACTTTCTGTTTTTAATATCTAATATGAAATAATACTTTTTTTTTTGTTACTTTATTTTAATATTTCTAAATATGGTAAGATACAATGTTGAATGGCGATAAATTGTAACCTATGAAAATTTTTATCATCAAATGTATCATCTTGAAGAAAAAAAACACCTTTTTTTTTTGATTAACAACAATTTAATTCATACAACTGAAGAGTTAGATTTACCTTCATGTGTTATTATATTAAATATCATTGATCAATTCAAATAAAATTTTTACTTTGAATAATTTCTCCAAGCATATGTAAATCATGATCTAGGTCTTTAACAATTATTAAATATTCATAATATTTCAATAATTTATAATCTATTAATTGTATCATAATTTCAATTTAAATATAACATTCAAATATAAGATTTTCAATTGATTTAATTGTTCTTTTTATATAATTCTCATATCTGTACATCATAAAATGAACTAATTATTTTAAATTATCATTTGAATTAATGGTATAAAGTAATCTATTACATACTCGATTAATTCATTTTGAATGACTATTATCAATTGAATTTTAAATTAAGAAATATCAAGTATTGTCTACTGGGTATCCCAGTAATAACCTATCCAAAAAAAAATGATGTAGTATCTCCAATGTATAAATTTTCTTTCCCGATAATAGAGGAAAGTTATTTTTTTTATTCTTAAATCAACAGCTTATTGACATACAAGGAATCGAGCACTACCTACTTCAATCCAAAATATAGCTGTTTTTTTTCGGGTACTTTCATTATTAATCAATCATAAAAAATATGAAGATCTGAGAGTTCTCTTTTTAACATATCCAATTTTGTAGAGCTTTTTCCGGTACAAAGATTTTCATCAACGAATGAAGGTGCTATAGTCAAAATACTAAAAAAAGTCAAATTGCTCCAGACCATCATAACGATGTGATCTTGTTTTAGTATTTCGAGTCCAGCACTGTTATTTGTTGATGCAAAATTGAAAATTCTTTTTACTGAAGAGATCAGTGAAGAAAAGCTCTACAAAATGAAATATATCAGAAAGTTTTCAGATACATTTTGTGCCTTTATGGTTGACTACTCATACAAGTACACTATCAAAAGTTAAATGTTGTCACATGGATTTTTCGAAAGTTTTCTATATAAGAACATTCAAATGAATCCTTGAAGAAGTTAGATAGACAAGCGAATATTCAAAGTTTTTAAATAAATTTAAAAATTAGGAAAATAAAAGCCTAAATTCTATCATTTATTTTTGCTCGACAGTGTCAATTTTTCACTTTAAAAGTAGACAACAATAGGTTTCAGCTGTATTTACTAAATGTTTTGCTCATGAATAAAATTTCGGAACTTTCCTCTATAATTATGAAAAAAAAATTAACTCATTCGGTCAAGATACAGTGGAGATATTCTATTCTTTTTTTTCTTTTAGGTTCTTTATCGAACACTTGAGACGTGTTCTATGACAAAAACTTGATTAAATATTAAGAAATATTTTTCTTTGGGGAATTTTAGATAGACAGACATTAAGACTCTATACAATCGATATTGAGACATCATATTGAAATAGATCTATTTACAAAAGGATAATATATCTACATAAGTCGGATTATATCAGACGATCCTTGATTCAAAATATATACTATCACAGACTATATGATTACATATTATAATAAATAAATCGGTCCTGAAATATTCTACTGTCTCCTTTTAATTGATTTTTATGATATTGTCCAAATGTGTCAAGTGCGACATAAAGAAAGAAATCACCTGGATTTCGCTTTTTTTCTTTATCATCTGTTATCCTAAAAGCATACGGTTAGTCTCAAAAAGACGCTTGATTCAATCCTCTAAAAAAAAAATGGAATATTTTATTTAATAAATGTAATATTTTTCTTCTTTTTCTATTTTTCTTTTGATCATTGATGAATGTATTCAAAATTTGTCGTTATACTGCGTCAAAACCTTTTTTTTTGAAATCATCTTTTCATTGTTTAAGAAGTATAAATCCTGTTTGAACGTTATCTCAGTACCATTGCTCGACTATTGTTAGACATTTCAAAGATGCTGTTAGAAAGTTTTGGAATATTATGACGATTACTTTTAACACATCCGTCAGTTGTGAAAAACAAAAAGAATAAATAATAATTGATAAATAACAACACAAACCTCAGGCGATTTCTTTCTTTATGTTACATCCGGTATGTTAAATCGTTCAAAACTCCAAAAGCACAATGAATTCAAATCTCGAAAAAAAAAAGACATTTAAAATTTTTTTTTATGAAATATAAAACTTAATTTTCTAATAAATGTTCAATGTTGTTGTTGTTTTTTCTCTCTCTTTCGCTCTCTTCGTAAATTTCTTTCATTGTTTTTCTTTCTCGTTTGCTAAAGAAAAAAAGAAAAGAAATCAAAAACGATGTCAACATTGTTTCTCATTTTTCTCAGGATGCATCAAATAACTTGCATGAATGGCATTTTTCTTCATGCGGCACATTTGTTTTATAATGAAGAATAAAAAAGATCTAAGATATATGCTTAAAAAAAAAAGAAACAGATCATATCTTTAGTCTAACGTGTCGAATACAGAATGAGTTCTATATGGAAATGTAAGTAGAAAATATTGAAAAAAAAAAACAACATTTTCTTTTTGTTATAAAAATTATTTGTATTTCTTTTTATGTTTTCAAAAGGTATTTGTGGTGATAAACCAAGAGAAGAAAATAAAATAAGAGATATTTCAGTAACAATGAATTATCTTTCATTACCAGTACAAAAATCAAATGTGAATAAACCACGAGCTCAAGTAATATTAATCTTTCTTTTAATTTTTGTTTTTTTAGAATTTAAATTGTTTTATTTATTTTTTTTTTGTTTATTTATTTAGGTAATTTTAGCTCCTCAGCATGGTAAGAAAATGAAAAATTTTAAGAAATTATTTAATTTATTTCATTAGGTTTAATGGATTGGATAAGAAAAACGAATAATACACCAAATATGTCTGGTACAAATGGAAAATTATTAAGTGTTACAGAAGATGAATTAGCTAAACATAATAAAAAAACTGACTGTTGGACTGCTATTTCAGGTAAAAATAGAAAATGCCTTAGTATGACTTATTAAAAAAATTTTTCTCTTTTTTATTTAGGACATGTTTATAATATAACCCCATATCTTGATTATCATCCAGGTGGTGTTGATGAAATAATGAAAGGAGCTGGTATTGATGCAACTGCACTTTTTCAAGATATACATTCATGGGTTTAATAAAAAAAAAAAAGATTTAAAATGTTTGCTGAAAGTAATTCTTGTTGTATGTTTAGGTAAATTTTGCTTCTATGCTTGAAAAATGTCTTGTTGGTCGATTGATAACTAAAAATAATCAAAAAGAAACATCATTAACTAAATCAAAATCTTTACCAAATCGACTTCGATTTGATTTTCGTCAACAAAATTCCGACAGCTTAACACTTTTTATATATACAACATGTATAAATTTAACTGTTGAAAATATTTTTGTTTATATTGAAAATTCAAAACAAATTCTTATTCTTGTTTTTATTGATGGATTTATTCATACAATAGCCATAGGTAAATTTAATAAGAAAATAAATGATAAAATTTTTTATTTTTGGTTTATTTAGATTTATTGGAATTAATAACAAATGAATTTACTGGTAACAAAAAAAAAAAGAATTTTTTTGTCTATTAAATTGATTATGGGTTTTTTTTTGTGTGGGGGACTATATTTAGTTCGTATTTCATCAGATAGTCGAACTCAAATTGAAATTGATTTAAATAAACAAATTGATCGAAAATGGAAATCAATTGGAAAATTTCTACCAAATCATTTATCTATTTGTACTGTACAAGATTTTGGTATGTCTAAACAAAAAATAAAAAAAAAAAAAAAAAAAACAAGAATTAAAAGTAAATAGAATATAGCATTCATTTAAACTTTATAAAGTAAACGAAGTGAAAATAAAAGAAACGTTTATTGAACCTTATATTTCTTGCATGAATACTTTGTATTGGTTAATTATACATGTCATCAAGGAAATTAAATTGGTTTCGAAGTTTTTATTTTCCATATGAAAAATTTCTTTTAACTTTCTACAAATAAAATCTTTTGATTGTTATGAAATTTTACACCTGCTGCTATGTCATGCGCTGCATTAAAACAATTAATATTTCTGTCAGATGATTCTGATTGAATTCTTCCTAGTGAGTGCATATTATCTATTTGAATATAAAACGACGGGTAGCATAGATGAAAAAAAGACAATATCATTTTCTTTGTTTGAGTTGATTCTGAGTCATTTTCAGAAATTCATTTGACAGAGAATTTTTTATTCTACAAAAACTATGTCGTTTATAATTTTTCTCATTGGAGTAAAATTTAAAATATGAAAACCTATTCGATTGCTTGATTGCGATTTTCTATTGATTTCTATAAGTCTTTGTTCATAAAGTAACGCAGTTACCATCAAGGGATAGAGAATTTTGTGTTCTACGATCTTTTCAAGGTTCCTAGTGCTATGGTTCATGAGAAAAAATCTTGAAACTAAAACTTACTGATATTTTTCTGCGCATAGCGAAAAAAGCGTGTTTTCCAAAATTAGACTTAATCTATGAAATAGTCATTCTCGCAATGTCGGATGTGGAATTTAATTCTGAACAAAATGTTTATGATTGCCAAGTTGAAGAATACAAGCGATTAGATTCTATCGAAATCAAAAAAAAAACAATCACGTAATCTTGTCACACAAGATTTTTTCCCCAGTTTTTACTTTATGATTATTCTTGTAAATATTTCTTCTGAAATTTTCAAACATATATCAAAGGATACAGAAGTTTGTGGTATGCTTGTCGTTTGATCGTCGTGATTGAACGATTAAGTAAATGTTAATATTTTAAATTTTGCTCCAACATAAAAGAACTTGAAAAACAAATGCAATAGTTTTATAGAGCACAAAATACTCTATCGAATGACTATCTGAGAGTGCATCTGAGTGCAAAAAAAAAATGATATTACCCTAGTTTATCTGTGTCACCTGCTATTTCTCAATTGAAATTAATCAAAATTATTTATGACAGAATATTATTTTCGTACATTTTGAGTTCTAATCATTAATTCTATCTAGATTAAACAGTTTTTTTTAATTGATAGTCATTTGTTTTGCTTACGAAATTATCATTTCATAGTTGTAATCTTATCTTGGACTAGAAATGTGCAGTATTGGTGTACCACTGACATTGACGTTTACTGCAATACTGAGACACCAATTCTATCACACTATGTCTTTTTTGTAGCGATCGATTCCAATGCTTCAGTGTGCACTAGCTACACTGAGCGGGTGACGTTGGTGGTCGATAAACTGGAATTATCCATTCCTATCCCAAATAGAATATTTGAGATATACTTCGAGCAGCTTTTGATCTAGATTTTCTTTTCCGGAAGAACCAATTCTGTCTTTGAAGGAGCGTTGGCACCTCAGCCTTCTGACGCTGGATAAAATACTGATTGCTGGTATTAAATATGAATGTTCATTTTTTTTCTTCTTCATTTAGACCCTATATACTTTACTGTAACTCTCATTAAACGAACTCCAGTAACATATAATACGGATTGGTATACATTTTCATTACCATCGAATGTTTTTATGGTGCCTCCAATCGGTTATCATATTCGATTAAGACAAGCAAAAGATGGTTATATGAAATTTTTTCTTTGTGTGGTTTTTTTTTTGTATAATTTTTGTCATTATTTCATTCAGGTATAATTATTGTGAAACCTTATACAGTAGTAAATCGTTTAAATAATGGAGAAAATTCATCATCGAAACATACAATTGAATTATTAGTTAAACATTATTTAGATGGAATAATGTCGACAACGTTAGAAAAACTAAATATTGGTATTTAAATGAATAGATTTTTTTTTCTATTATTTTATTTTTGTAAAAAGGTGATACTATTGAAATGAGTTCATATGAAGGCACATTTGATATTCAAAGAATTGATATGTGTCAAACACTTATTCTTATTTCAGCTGGTACTGGTTTGACACCAATGATTCGAATTATGAATTATGTTATTCAACAAACTAATAATGGAAAACATATAAATGTATTTTTAGTATTTTTTAATAGAACTGAAAAAGATATTTTATGTCGAGAAGAATTAGACACAATATCGAAACAATTTAAGTAAGTGAACAATATCTTTTAGTATTATTTCTTTATTTGTTTTTCCTTAGAAGTGAATTGATTTATTTCTTCATTAGTTTGACTGTTAGGTTTCATTAATATTTTAGAGATCATCTTAAGATTAAGAAAAATTATCTGTAAAAATCAGTGATAGGAAGTTAATTTCATACAAAATCATTTCAGTATTCATACAGAAAAATTTTTCATTTTATTTTATTACTATCATGAGAATTTAGTCTGAGTATATAAATCTATTAATTCTAGCTGACTATTGATGATTGATTCTATAATAGTTCTTTCACTAATTTTGAGTCATTTTACTAAATTCCAAAACATTTTTATTGAATATATTTGATCTAAAACCTATGAAGTCAACTGTATTCTTCTTATTCTATTTTTAATCTCCCCTTTCAAAAATCAATCTTGGCTCAGATACACCCAAATCGCATGAAATTTTCAAAATATGTTGGAGCTATGGTGAAGAGGCTATGCTAAATTTTTCATGCTTATATCATAACATTTCCAGAAGATATTCAACAAACAAGGATCAAAAATAGTTCACTTGACAATGTAAAATTCATTGTGAATCTTCATTCTATATACACTTAATTTGTTTTGTTTGAAAGAACATATTAGAATCCAATGCATGATGGAGCTCTTGCTTTTATTAAATTCTTATTTTTTAAGGGAAGAAAAGTTCAACGGTTCAAAAAATTCTAAAAAAACACTGGCAGTCTAGTTATAAAAATACTCTTTTAATTAATAGTAAAAAAGCTTAATTTAGAAAAACGGACTCTGTCATACCCTTCATTTTTACATGTTCTTTCAAATAAAAAAAGAAAGCTATTAGTTATAAAGAACCTCCCTCAAAAATTATAGGATGCGCAATCTACAAAACATAACCAGAGAAAATGTGAAAAAAAATTTCTCGTTTTCTCTAAAAGAAGAGAATATTTTGGAAACAGATAATGACACAAAGTTTTGGAAAAAGCGAAATGCCAAATGAAAAAAACAACACATCTCGAATTATCTTCTCATGCATTTATCTCAATTTTCATTTTTTTTTTAAGAAACTTGACCTTTTCTGAAGGGGGGGGAGGGTAACAATCTACATTCTCGCTGGAAAATATTCATACATTTGAAGAATATATAGTAAGCATTATGTCTTACAACAATTTTTTTTCTAAATTCTCATAAATTCGTATTAAAACTCAAAGATAAGAACATCCACATATGAAATTTAAAAAAAAAAGAATGTTTTTGAATTTTCTTTTCATGAATCAAATAACAAACATTAAATAATTTAAAAAATTTTATGTACAGATTTGTTGTACATTATATTCTTTCTGAACCTGATACTGAATGGACCGGTGAAACAGGTTATATTCGAGGCGAACTTCTTCATCGATTACTACCACCATCACCATCAAAAGATCATGACATTCAAACACTTGTTTGTATTTGTGGACCAATAAAATTTACAACATTAGCTGTTGAGTATGTATATACCAATAAAAAAAAACAAATTTTCATTTTTCATTTTTAGATTATTCAAAGAACAAAACTATAATGACAATCATTTACATGTATTTCTAGCTTGAGCAATAATATAACAAACATTAAAACTATATAAAATTGCGTGGATAAAAAAAAGTCATCACAGCGAGATTATTATTTGAAAAAAAAATTCATATACTGTAAAAACAATAATAAAATTAAATATTATTTTGTTGGTTTACGTAAATATTCTAAAGCGAATTGTTTAATTTTTTCTTTTGCTTCATTTCGATGCATTGTTACCCCATGATTATCACCATCATATAAAACAAGTTCTTTTGGTTGACCAGCAAGTTGATAAAGTTGTTCAGAACATCGTGGTGGTAAACATTGATCAGCTTTACCATGAATAAATAAACATGCTTTACCTTGTTGACCTAATTGACTAATACTACTTGTACCAGCTGTTTGTGATGCAACAGTAGCTAATTATAAAAAAAATGTATATGAAGACTTTGAAAAGAAAAACCTAATTTTGAATATTTATTTTTTTACCAATCGCTTTAACAAGATTATGTTTAGCACCAGCAGAGATTACAACAGCACCACCAAATGACCAACCAACAAGTACAGCTCGTTCAATATTATATTTTGATGCTAGAATATCAATAGTTTCTACTAAATCTTCGATCTATAAATAAATGATATATTTTAATTTGTGGAATTAATATTTTACTAATATCAATGACTTACACATGGATTAAGATCACCTGGAAATCGATAATCCATTTGTACAGAAATTAAATTCGGATATTCTACTATTTCTTTAGCTAGATCAGGATAAATAGCCTATAACGATCAATAAAATCTAAATATTTCAAAAAAAAAGCAACAACAACAAAATATGCACTTACACCAGGGCCTGTATAACCTGAAAGATGAAAATGAATCCTTTTCTTTTGAAGTAATTGAAAACTTTAAACGTTACCTCCACCTGCTCCAGCTACCATAACTAAAGCTCCACGAGGATAATTACATTCTTGTAAATTTTTCGATGACTGAACACGTAGATGAGCACGACGTTCGGGTGTATTCATTTTAAGCAGTAGACGATGAAATGACAGAACTGTCCTCGTTTACACTTGATAACCTACACATGCGTCATCATTTGTTTACTAGTGACATCTTATCATGTCGAGTTTTTCATTGGTAATAGATAGATCTTCAATAAATTTGTTAATCAATTAATTTATCAGTATTTTGCAATATTAATTTATTTCAAGCAAAATCAAACTCTTCGAAGTATTTATGATTTTGAAAAGGTACTATGTTTTGTACATTACTAGGAAAAACCAAGTATGGCGATGGATCTCCACAAAATAGAAAAAGCATATTGCTTATTTGTTGCAATATTATTGAAAAAATTATTGGTCTTCCTTTCTGTTTATATATTCTAATTCCAGGTGAAACTACGAATTATTTTATTCTTATTAAATTTATCATTGAAATTTCTCTTGTTCTTATTTTCAATTGCCAATCTTGTTTCTTATATATACTTTCTTCATAAGTACTTTTCGGACATATTTAAATTAGGAATTTCAATCAAATCAATTTCATGGCCCTGTAACAAATGTATTAACATACATGAATAAGAGCAATAATAATTATTTTTATTTTATCGGTTTTTTTAAATTTTTTATAAGCATATGATAGTAAAAATTAATTCGGAAAAATATTTCTTAAACTTACGAGGAAAGATCACCAAGTGATAAATCACTGTTAAGTTGAGACTATATTCAATTGATTGAGCCTAATTAATGAGTAGATACTTTATAATAGTTCGAATTGTTGAATCTTTATTTCTGACATATCGAATTTTTAATAGGTTTTTTCTATGGAGTCACAATTTTCAAGCAAAATCATACTTTTGAATTTTGATCTGAAACTTTGCTTACGTAATAACTGCAATTAGATTAACTTGTACAAAAAAATTTTAGAATTTTTCGACAAAGTCTCTTCGAAATGTGAATTGTAAAAAACATGGATATTTTAGAAGATTCATATTTCGAAGAGATTTTGTCAAAGAATCCTGAAACTTTTTCTACAAGTTACTCTAATTGGAACTTTTATATAGGCAAAGTCTCAGATCAAAATTCAACAGTATGATTTTGCTTACAAACTGGGGTCCTGAAGGACAAATCTACTAAAAATTCGATATTTCAAGAACAATGATTCAACAGCTCGAACCATTCTAGAATATTTACTTATTCACTAGACTCTATTGATTGAATGATGTCTAGAGACCGAAATTAGGGGAATATTTTGTTCCCTGCCTCGACTTTACTTTCTTTTCTTTACTGCTTCGTCACGTTTTTATCAGATCTTTGTATCTTATGATCATATGATTTATTTGACTAGATATTGCAAAAAATAGACACAAGAGTACAAAAACAATATAGGTCGAGGTCAATCAGTATCCTACTATTGTTATTCTCTATGAAATGAAGAAATAAAATATTATTAACGGTTATTGGGCCTAAATTAGACCTTCCTTGGTTGACAACTTGACCTACTATTGAAAACTCTCTTTCGCTAGCAGCTGAATTGCATGGTATTGAGTGTATTGGACATGTTAATTAATCTCATGTCAACTGATGCACGCATTCCAATTCGTTCTTTGATATAATCCCAGACATAAAAGTGATTTATCATTTGAAGACCTTTCCTCGCTAGTCAGATGAATATTTGTATACTTTCTGTCATTATCTATATATTATTTTGCCAGTGTTGTTTTTGCATAGGAACATATTTTTCATAACAAAATGCAAATAGTAATAACTTTATCTTTGGATTTTTTTTTTAATTAATCGGTTCTTTGCTATGATACTTTGTTTCAGATTTCTATTTGAAATTTTGCAATTTATTTTTATTATTAAAAGAAAAAAAAAATTTATATATATATATACTAGATTTAATAATGGTAATAGTTTTGTCAGATAAATGAATTTCTTATTGATTTAATATTGAGATTTTTTTAGTCATCTTTCTTAAAAGATTTACCTTGTCGAAATCCAGAAAGTTTTACAAAATTTCGTGCTCTGGGTGCTAGTCATCAAACAGTAAAAATCATTTAATTATTTTTATTTAATATGATAGAAAAAATATTTTCTAGTCTATACGACCAACATATACCGCCAAGCTTGATACAAATGCTAAAGGTATTTATAGAAATAAAATATTTCTTTGTCTTTAATTGACACATCATATATTACAATGTATGATTAAAGAACATTCGATGAGAATTTTTTTTTCTCATTAATCTAGTTGCATGTAGGTGTAGATAAATTTCAAATGAAACTAAATTAATCAAGTCTTCTAGCATTTTTAATGAATCTGATTGTCTGAGAATGAAAGTTTATGAGATTATTACATTTTTAAAAATTCTATGATAATCAAATAAATAATATCTACAATGAGTAGTTTAATTTAGGTGAGTGTGGACCTTTTTTCTGAGTGATCTGTAAAAATATTGAATAAATAATAATGATACGGAAGTATCTGATCGATTGAAGATAAATACATTCGAATAATTATAGAAATTTTCTTAGTTTTTTCTATTAGAAGTAAGAAGAAGAACAGAATCGTATGAGGTTGATTTGTAAATATTTTTAATGATCGACCTTTTGTATGGTAAATATTCTTTAAATAACTTAGAAAACAATTATGAAGGTATTTTGTAATGAGCTAATTATAGATTTTGACTTCGTTTAAGTTACGTATAGCTTTTATTACTTTTGTTTCTCATTCACAAAATGTTAAACAAAAAAATTGTATTATTGATTCTTCTTTTAGCTAATCAAACAAAATACTTTTTTTTTTCTATATTGATTTATTTATCTTTTGCGATCGGAAAACGATGAGTTAAATGAAGTAGATAGATTTATATGACAAACTCGTGTCTAGACATTATTGTATTTTTTCGTTTTCTATTCTTATCGTTCTTCTTATTTTTTTTTTTCATAGCAAATATTTGCTGATAATACTCTAGAAACAAATTTTTCTTCTCTAGTAAATAGATCTAATTGATTCTAGGGGTTTTATTTAGATAACTAAAAGTGAATTAATGCAAAATAATATTGTTAGTTTTCCTTTTAAATTATTTAGAAATTATCAATGATCCTGTACCTTTGCTTATTCATGATTTATCTCGATTACCCGTAAATATATCGACAGAAGTTTTTTTATTTTCAAATTCTCATTGTTTTTTTTCTCTCTTTCTCTCTCTCTATTTCTAGAATGATAAATCACGAAAACGATCAATATCCGATGATGAAAGTGAAGTACCATCATTTTTAATTGAACAGAAAAAACGTAGCAAACAAAATTTTGTTAATCAAATTTCAACAACTACTACTCAGCAACAAGTATCAAATTCTATTGATTATGATGAAGAATTTTCATAGAATCGATTTTTTGTTCTCTATTTTTTTTTTATTATTATTTTCATCAAACACGAAAAGAAAGAAGAAAAAAAAACTAAAATTTTTGTACAAAAAAAAAAAAAATAAATAAATAAATAAATCACCGGAAAACGCGTCTTCTATTGTTTTTGTTTCCTGTTTCTTCTTAAATATTATTCGAATTTATTATTTTATGAGTAGTTCGTGGACTTGAACATGTTATTATTGGTATAGTTTCACGTAAATTATAGCTTTCGGTTATTGGTACACGTGGATGTTCTAACATTTGAAACCAATGATCATAATTAACACCATCAAAATGAGCACCAATACCAACACAACCAATTAATTCATTTGCGCCAACACGATCATAATCAATTACTTTAAATATAAGATCAGCATCTTCAAGTGATTCAATTGATACATCAAATTCAAGACTTTCATTATATGTTGGATTAAGTGTATTCGGTTGTACAGATGTTTTTTTCTTTCGAATTTTTTTTCCATGTATTAATAAAATAACTTTAACATATGGATCTGATTTACCAGTTATATCCATTGGTTTTAATGCACTTGCTTTAACAATAGTTACTGTAACACGTTTAGCATTCGGTAAATAACATAATGATAAAGTTAATTCACCAAGATCAGGATCACTCTAAATTTAAAATGTTAATACAAAAAAAAAAAAAAAATAAAAAAAAAAAACTTTTTTTTTATATAAAATATGAGAGTTTAGAGAGTACCAAATACTTATAATTCATCAGCATAAAATATTAATTCTGAGGTAAGAAAAGAAGAATACTTAGAAAATATTATAGGCCATTTGTTTTTTTCTCTTCAAAGTAAAAGTATGGTCTTGAAGAAACTATTATTTATGCCTTCTTAGATTAGAAATTAATTTTTAGAAGAATCAAGTGGCATAAAGATAGACTTTTTCTTTTATAGAACAACATTCACCATAATGATATATTTGAACAAAATTTTTCTCCTATTTAAGTCAATAAGAACCACTTTCATATTGTTAGACAATATTATATCTTTATAACGACAAGTAAACAAATCAAAGGATCAAAAAGTCAATCATACAAATGACTATAAATAATATTTCTAAAGGAAATATTCTTTCTTTTCTAAAACATACACTTCGTTTCGATATCTATTTATTACATTCATGATACATAATCTGATTCTTAACAACTAACAACAAATAATCATTTCTCTTCATAATCATTTATTCTATTGAAATAAAAATCTGCTGACAAATATCTTCCGAAAATTGATGCCTATGTTTTACTCGTTTTTTTAAATATATTATTCTTAATGAGTATATTTATTCTTTTGTTTTCTTTTTTTTTTCTTTTACATTATAATGATATTTGATTGAAAGTGTTCTTTTTTTACAACTATGTTAAACAAGTCTATAATCAAATTGATTTTTCTTATTAATTTTGCTTAATATAACAAATTTCATTAATTTAAAAGAATTAAGTGTAACTATTTCTTTTTCGTTTTTTGCTGAATAATACGTATGCAAGCCTTGTATTGTCATAGCGTGAACTCTTTTTTTCTTTTACATCTACTATTACATTGGTTGATTAGTATTGCATGTTATGTTGCTCTTTCTATCAAACAATTCTCAATAGAATTAGCATGGCCTCGAACGTTTTTGTACTTTATAATGAATGAACGAACTTGCCGATTGCTCGTCAATGTTGTTATCGACATTAGTATTATTATGATTATTATTTTTCATACCGTTAAAAAAAAAAAATGTAATTCTGACAAGCGAATAAATTTTTATCTCAGATTTCTGTTTTTCTTTTCTATTTCTATGTTTCACATTCCAATCTAATCAATTATGTCAAGAATAATAGTTTGCATAACAGAATGTTGACATACTCTTTGCTGTTTCATTAAAAGAACACATAAAAATAAGATTAATATGATCATTGATATAAAAAAAAAATATACAGGTCATGATTATAATTATAATTTCAATTTTTATATAATCTTATTTCAAAAGTTTTCAATTGAAACAAAACTCATTTAGACACTTCCTTTCTTTTCTTTCTTTTTTCTAATGAACATTTACAGGCGGATATGCACATCGATAAAAATCGACGAAACCTGTTCGACTGCTATGAGTTACTGTTGTTGTTTTTTTGTTATACTCGCGGGTTAATTTCCGGCATCGTTCTCTTTTTTTACGCGTCAATCAGGAAACGAAAAAAAATAAAACGGATATCAAAAATGTTTTAGTCACGTCATCATTTTACCTCAGTGCCAGGTACAATGCTTCTTATACATGTAATATCATTTGATGTTATATCAGGCATTGTTGAAACATCATCTACTTTAACTGTTCCAATTAATTTTCGTTTAGTTGATCGACCAAAATCATAAACAGATAATAATAATATTCTTCGACTTAATTCTTCATAAGTTATTTGAAATTGAAATGTTTCATTAAAATGTGGAGATTGTGTACGTTTATGAACTTTTGTTTGAAATTTTCGTCTTCGATCTGGTAATAAAATAATTTTAATATATGGATCTGGTAAAATTTTTGTATTTATATCTCTATATGGTAAATTATCAATAGATAAAATAGTTACAATTAATGATGTTAATTGTTGATTATAAAAAAGTGTAAATGTTAATTTACCACAACCATATGTTGGATCACTTTGTAATATTTGTTTCATATAAAGATCAGGTTGTAATTTGCCAAGTTTATCATGTAAATAACGTATAGATTTAACACCATTTAAACCAGGTATTTCAACTGTTTCAATAGATTCCATACGACGTATTGGATTTCGTATTGGAAATGTACATGTTGTATCAGTTGATTGTCGAATAAGAGAACGTGATCGATCTAATAATTTTGTTGTTACATCAGTTATTGCATTCAAATCATGATTAATATTATTATTATTTGATGAAAGATTTATTTCATTCGATGGATTATTTTGATCAATAGATTGTGATAAAAATTTGTCATCATTATTTGTTAATAGTGTTTCATCAGCTTGATTTGATTCTGAAACATGACGTCGAAGTATTGATTGACGACGTGACAAACGATCGGTTAAAGTTTTAAAATTTGATAATAGTTTTGGTGATGATATTGGTGATGCTGGTGATAAAAGACTTGAAAGTCTTTGTGAATGAGGATGTGTTGATTGATTTGAACGTGCTATTGATTTACTTGAAATAGGCGCAGTAAAATTTGTTTGTTCAGTTGATGATACAGATGAATTCGATGAAGATTCAGATGGACGTGAATTAAGTGGTGGTTCATTCATTGTTAAATCATCACCTCGTTCATTATTATTTGTTGTTGTTGTTGTTGTTGTTGTTGAAAATGGTAATTTAATTTGATCAACAGTTTGTCGAAATTTATCAACAAGAATATTTTTCGGTGATGATAATCTTTCAACTTGATTTCCAACAAATGAACGTATTTTAAATAAATCACTCATATCTTACAAAACAAAAACAAAAAAAGAAAAGTTTATATCTAAAAGAAAAGAATTAAGTCAAAAATTTATTCATATTAAATTAACTATATAATCAGAAAGAAAAGAATTCGTTTGGGAATTCTTCATTATATACTTAGTTGAAATCAAAAAAGCAAAAATATAAATTAAAATATATGTAGATATAAGCAAATGCAAGACTAGTGGACCTATACAAAAGAGTAGCGTAAATAGAAATGATGATAATGAAACTGGTTTACCACTTACTCATGCTCTAAAATCGGAAACAATAGAAAGATATAGAGAACAAGAAAAAAAAAAGAAGAAGAAGAAATAGAAGAAAAACAAAGAAAAAAGAAATCTCAAGTGCTTTTTATGTCCTTGTTCTATAATGAAGGAAGATCGATATGATGTAATCTATATCAGATTTGATTGAGTAGATTTAGATTATTTGATTTTCTCTTTCTTTTTTTTTTTCCTCTTCAGTTTTGATAATAATAAAAAGAAAAAAAACGTCACAAAATAGAAATTATAGGATACATTCAAAAAAAAACAAAAGCCTCATATGAATCCCTACTTTCACAAGTAAAAGAAAAAGCTTTTTTTTGTTAAATATAAATAAGTCGTTGGCATTTAAGTTTTAAAAAAAAACTATAATATAATTATATTACATGCACTTAAATGTCAAATCATTAATTGACAACAGCATATAGTGTTTTCTCTTTCGGAGGGATGAATATATCTAATTTTTGAAAAAGACAAAAAAAATTTCTTATGCAGTGCAAATCCGCAAACTCCAGAAGTACCAACCTCGATCGCCGGAGGGCCACCAGCACGTTGCCCCCCTCTCCCCCCCCCCTCCCCCCTACAATGTATAAAATACTAATAACAGACTAGAATATATTGATAAAAAATAGTCAAACTACATTTGTCTACTGTTTATAAATATATATATAACGAGTAGAATAATATATTCTTTTTTGTTCCAATAACTCTTTGTTCATTGTTTCCCTATTTATTCTAATTGAAGAAAAAAAAATAATCTTAATCAGAAAAGGATGTTAAGAACAAAAAAAAAAGAAATAATACAAACACTTTAATAAAAGAAAGTACAAGAGACAAGACAAACTGTCATCGGGTACTTATTTGACTAGTTTACGTTTATTTTTCATGTTACATTCGTATTAGCTAGAAGACGCTGTCGTTTTTCTTTTGTCATTTTAATTATCATTTTCATATACTCGTATTTCTTTTCTTTTCTTTTCTTTTCTCTTTTTTTTCTCCCTTTTCTATTTCTCACACTCTCTTCTGGTGTTTCTCTAGTTTGATGTCGCTCTTTTCTTTCCGCTTTCTTCACATTTTTTTGAGATCAAATTCCTCTAGAGAGGGGTCTACATCCATGTATGAATGAGCAAGTGAGAAAATAAGACTAACTACAATAAGTCATTACTATTTCGAAACTATATATGTTGAATAATGAAATGTTAGCCCTATTCTTCTTTTTTATATATAACCCTGTTTTTTTTTTAATAATATATTTTATTGAAAGGAAAAAATATATCATACATTGTGCAATCCAAGATCATGATGAACGATTGATTTTGTTTAAAACATAAATGTCTATCATTTAAACCATTACATATTCTTATATAAGTTAGAGAACATGACGAACTATATATGCTACCAATCGGCATTTGTCGCAATATATGTCAATATGAGTGAATATTTTAGTCGGAAGTCAATCGAGTCCGGATAAAGCAGCAGGCGATCATAAAGTTCGCTTATATGGTGTGCCGAGATGTATTTGCCTTCGAGCACACAATAGTTGATTATTTTGTTTAATATTTCATTTCTTTAATCAAATCATTTGTCGATAATATATAAATTTTTTAGAATTCTAGATAGGAAAGGAATAGTATTTATGAAGAGGCAACAGGAACAAGAAAAAAAAATTTGTCAAGTATACTCATCTAGTTAGTTAGAATATCTCAAGGATAAAAATAAGTGCACAATTATGAAGTCTTTTTTTTTTCAAGATCACTTCATGCATATGTCATCTAACTCGACACATTTCGTCTGAGAAGTGGACTATGAAGATTCCATATGATAATGCACCATAGATTTATTTCAAATGAATCTTGTTTTTTTGTTTTTTTTTTTTCTTTGGATCAGACTATTGCAAATTTAATGAGATTACAAAGTCTTTAAAGAACATTAATACTTTTGCAAAGATTAACTATAATAGGACTATCATGAATAAAAAAAAAAAATAAAATCTTAATCTGATTTAGTTGTGTTGCTTTTTTTTTATTGATATATTTTTGTTTTTGCATTCATTTTTTCCAGTACAATGAAGAATATTTATATGTTGGTTTACCTGGAGTTTCTATCTAGTCATGCTTTTATAATGCTTCAGGAAACTGTAAGATAATTGATGTCAAAACATATCGAATAAAATCTTAAAAGTCAAGTATTTATTAAAGAATTTTGATTGTAGGCGTTTATATGAAAAATTATATATATATATGCTTTTAGAAATTGAAGGAACCTATTCCAAAAGACAAAAAAAGACTTACTCGTGATTATTTATAGTCTCCCTTTATTCTTTGAAGCTAAAAGGACATTCATTATAATAAAGAGAACAAAAGATACTTAAAAAAGAACATTCCTTTCGTGTTAAGGATTCGTTTTAAAATTATTCTGATGGTTTAATTTTTTTTTTTCCATCTAAAATTTGATCACGAATGAATAGCTATTAGTAATATTATCTATAATTTATCATTGTTATTGAACATTATCTCAAAAGATATATATATATATACTGTGTCTTGCAAAAGTCTTATGAGGCAAAAAAAATAAGGACATCATACCTCTAATTATATTTAGAATTTCATTTAACTTGGCATATCTCGCTCTATGACACGAATATTTGCTGTCTCTTCTATGCAATTTCTTTAATGTTTTTCTTCCGTGTCTCTGATGTCAACTACACTTACGAATAGTCTTCTTGTCACGCAATAAACTTACTAGGTTATTATGATCTTGTTTGTAATGTTACATGAATTTAGAAAAAATGTTAATATTTATCGACACAGAATCATTCATATTCTAATATTTTATAAATGATTAAAAGATAATTTATAGGTTCTAAAAACTCATTGGAGACTAGGTCAAATAGAATCGTAATGAGTATTTATAAATATGAAATATTTTTCATTTCATTATTCATTAATCATATTCAAACATGAGTTTAGTTTAGGTTTTTTTTTATATTTTGTGACATTAGGGAAAAACAATACTATCGTTTATATATATTAGAATTTATTCTTTAATTATTTGCTATATTAGAGAAATGATTATTGTCTTTGGAGAATTTCTAAACAATCATTATACAATAATAATTCTTTTCTTTCAAATCAATTACATAAAAATTAGACTAAAATGTATCTATAATTCTTTAAATGCTAAATACTTATTATCTAGCAAAATTGTTTTGACCCTTTTTTTTTTTTTTTTTTTTCTTTTAAACTTGTATTTTAGTGACATCTAAGGATTTCTTATTTGTTTGGTTTGTTTGTTTTATTCTCAACTTCAAATAATTATTGGAACGAACTATCTATCATCACCTAACTAATCAATTGTCAATAGCGAGAAATTGAGTTAGTTAATCATCTTTCGAGAAAAATGAATATTCTTTTATATAAAATATTTCTTTTTTTTTTTCTATCTGATCAAATTACTTCAAAAAACAAAAAAAAAAAGATTAAAAAATAGAAATTTTTTTTGACATCAAAATGACGTAGGTCTTTTTTTTATCTAATTTACATAATCTATCGAAAAGATACATGTGAGTTTGTTTTTTTTTTTTCATTTATTCATTACCTTCGTTGTCTATGCGATTGAATAATGTTTAGAAGACGAACAACTTTGAGACGACAAGAGGTTAGTTTATTTAACAATATTGAACAAAAAAAAAAAAGAAGATTAAAGTTCTTGAATTCTTGTGTTTTTTTTTGTTTTGTAATTATTATATAATTGCTTTTTTAATATTTGTCTATATTTATTATAGATAATTATGTCAACTTGGCAACAACATGCTTTATCAAATGCAGCAATTAATAGTCAAAATCAATCAGTTAATAATCATAATAACAATCATAGATCGAATTCAGTTGAGACGTCTGATAGTTTAGGAGACATAAATCATACATCGGCTCTTTCGGGAGATTTTGGTATGTAACTATAGAATATGTAATTCTATTTTTATGCGTTTAAAATCAAATGATGTCGATAGAGAATTAGTTTTTTTTTTGTTATGAGAAAAAGAAAAACAAAGAACATTTCTCTATACATTTTATTTATTGATAAAGATAATTTTCTTTTTTGTCCGATAAAATATTCAAAAGAAAATTTTCTAAAGACTAAATCTTAATTTATTTCGAATAAGAATTTTAAACATTCATATATCGAAATAAATTTTTAAAATGATATCAAATAAAATTTGACTTTTTCTCCTTGTCGAATTATTAAATTCATTGACATATTTTCTAACTTTGATTATCTTTTTTTTGTTTGTTTATAATGAAAGATATTTATAAGGTTTTGAAATTATTTAAAACTGATTTAATTTCAACCTTGAATTACATGAATTATTTATCTCATTTCGAAACATCATTGAATTGCCGATTATCTATGTCATCAAAGTTATATTGAATACAATAGAATAAATAAATCGCTCAGTATTGTCGTCATACGTATGCTATTTCTTATCATTTCGAACTGAACTTTTTTCTAAAAGATGTAACATAGAATACAGTACTTTGTAACATTTTAATATGTGTTTATTAGCCAAAAGAAATAGAGAGTAAAATGAAGTTTTTTCGAATCCAATAAAACTCAATTTATTCAAAATAATAAGACTAAACAAAAAAACATTTATTAAATTTATTATATAGAATAATAACACATGTTTACTGAATGAAATCTACAAATAAAAACCTTCCTTCATTCGATATGAGACATATGATAATGTCGATTTCATGCATCATCATTTGTCCTTTGTTCGCCATGGTTGAGTGATTACACATTATTCGACATGTATCTACAAGGTACTGTGTTCAAACCTCAGTATCAACAGTCACGAAATAATACTGAACAAGTTGCTATACGGCTAGTGTTATCTCAAATCACTCACCCGATAGCATACTGACCTATATTGTGACATATACCTATTCTTCTAGCTAGCGTATATGGATAGATTTAATCTTTTGTCTAGACCTACAGTTGATATTAATAAATCGGATGACTAAATCTGCCACTTAGTAGCATCCTATACTGCAAGATAGCTGAAAGACAAAAATATTCTTTTAATTATCCTTTTATAAATTAGAAATCTGTCGTATTATTTGAAAATCTATTTCCTTTCGAATAAATAATTCATTTTTTTTTATTTTTTAGGTAATCTCTTTAATCAATCTGATTACAGTGATATTGAATTATTAGTTGAATCGGAACATTTTTATGCTCATCGTATTATTTTAGCTGCACGTTCAGAATATTTTCGTGCCTTACTTTATGGAGGTTTACGTGAATCTCAATGTGATAATCATATAATTGAAATAAAAGAATGTCAATCAGCAGCATTTAAAATTCTTTTACAATATATTTATACAGGACGAATTAATTTACTTAAAGAAAAAGTAGAAAAAGAAAATTTTATTTTCTGTTTTTAATGATCATATTAATTCTTTTTTTGTTTTTTTTAAAGGAAGATATTTTACTTGATTTACTTGGTCTTGTACATCAATATGGTTTTCAACAATTAGAAACTAGTTTATCAATATATTTAAAATCAATTTTATCATTAAAAAATGTTTGTACAATTTATGATACAGCTTGTCTTTATAATTTAAAAAATCTTAAACAACATTCAGCTCGATTTATTGATAATCATGCACCGGAAATAATTAAAACAAATGAATTTTTAACATTATCATCTGTAAGTCTTTATGTTTTTCTTTTTTTTTTGCTTAACATTTTTCATCAAAATTTGGTCCAATCATACAATGTATGGATTCGAGAATAGTTATTGGACACATAACAGGCCCATCTGTTATTCGACCTTTAATAATCATAGGAGGTAATAAACGATTTTTAACATCATTTGTTAATGTTGGAAATGACCATTCAATACCAGGTGTACGAATTTGTTGTAAAAGTTTTTTATTATTACATAATAATGAATGTTTTCTATCACAATGACATCGTGTTGTATCAATAATAACATGAATAATATGATCAAAATCAGGTATTGAATGAATTTCATGTATAAAATACATATGTTGAAATGGTTTTGTATCACCTGTTGATGACATATCACGTGGATATGAAAGATAACGTAAATCAGGATATGTTGGAATTAATTGTGATTCATTTAAATAAACACTTGTAGTTAATTGTCGAATAGTTAATATACCTAAAGCAAGTGGAATACGTTCATAAATTGTATCAAATGAACCATTATAAATAACACCTTTAAATTCCGTTAAATTTTCTAATAAAAGATCATTTAATGAAAATGCAGGAGGAGGTGTTATTGTATATTCATATTGAAGAAGATTATCTTTTGGTGGATATGGTATTGGTATAGGTTGTGGAATTAATTCAGTATTAAAACAAGATAATGGAGTTAATAGACCATTAAGAATTATTTGAAAATTATGTGGAGAATCTATTCCAAATTCTGGAACATGATAAGAAAACCATGCTTGAATAGGACCATCAGTTACATTTGTATCCCATGGAAGTATAAGCCAACCGTGTACTGCCATTCGACCACCTGGTGGAATAGGTACTGGATATTGAGCATTTATTATAAATATTAAAGTCGTAAGAAAAATTTGAATAAATACATTTTGTAACATCATTTTGATGAATATAACTGATGTGTTTTATCGTTTTTCTTTCTTTTTATATATTTATATAACTGATAAGAAATATTAATGCATTGTCATATTATAGGAAGCATTTTCATCAATAATTGCACGTGATTCATTTTATTGTCCTGAAATTGAAATATTTTATGCAGTTAAAAAATGGCATGAAAATCATTATCAAGAACAAGATGAAAATTGGAATCCACTTAATGATATTGTATCAAAAGTACGTTTAACATTAATGTCAATGAATGAATTATTAAAAATTGTACGTTATTCAAATTTATTTGATCTTAATCATTTAATGGATGCTATTGATTCAATTAATGATGAAACAAGAACAACAATAAATAATAATGATGATAATATAAATCAATTAGGAAATAATAAAGATTTATTTATACGAGGAAAAAATTATCGTGGAAGATTAAGTAAGAATATTTGAAAATAATTTTGAAACATTCTCTTTTTTTTTTTTTTAAAAAAATGTTTTTTTTATTTAATAGGATTAGATGAAAATATTGCAACAAAATCACATCATGCTCAAGTTATAGAAGGTAAAAATATTTTGAATATTAATAGAAAAATAGAAATTTAAAAGAAAAACATTTAGAATAAATATAAACATTTCATGATGGTTAATACAATTATTCTTCATACAATACTCTTATGTACTGATTTAATAAAAGATATTTATCCTAGTGATTGTGTTCGAGATATACCGTAGTCACAGAAAATTTCACTGCCAGTGAAAAATTACCTAAACTTCAATTCTTTGGTTTCATATTTTCATCATAAATAGAATAAGTTGAACTCTGATCGCAAGAGCCAATCAAGACTTGATCGACCATCATACGGAGGAGATAGAAGGTCAATACAATATGTTGCCTCTAAGAGACTCATAGTTTCAACTATTTACCTCGAAATTTTTTTGTAATGAGAACTCTACTCAGCTTTATTTCTTAATAAGAAAATGGACGATAACACGTTAAAATCGTAGAGAATCAGGAAAATATCAAAATCGCTTTTTTGGACTTTCGCGAACAAAATTAATGCTGTCGTCTTAAAGCTTTCTCAATAAGACTAATCTACTTCGAGTTAGTGTTTGCAATCAAGATTTGCCAATCTCTACAATATATTGGACAACAGAATTGAATTTGTTGTACCATTTAATTTTCTTTATTATTCTTGAAAGTTTTTTGACTAAATACTATTCAAAGAATACTCAAGTTTAATATTAATAAGTAAATTTTTCTTTCTAGGAGAAATGAAACATGCTCTACTCGATGGTGATATAACTAATTATGATCTTGTTCGTAACATTTATATTTTTATGCAAACAAACAATTATTAAATTTATTAAATTTTAGGATCGTGGTTTTACTAGACATCCAATCGATGATTTACATAATATTTGTGTTAAATTAGATGGACCATCAATAATTAATCATATTAAATTATTACTTTGGGATAAAGATACTCGGTAATAGAAAAGAAAAATATTTATTAATATGAATAAATTAAATTTATTTTTTCTATTCTAGTGCATATTCATATTATGTTGAAGTATCAGCTGATGATGTAACATGGACACGTATTATTGATTATCGTGCATATTTATGTCGTTCATGGCAAAAATTATATTTTGCACCTATTGTTGCAACGTATATTATTAAAATTAATATTTTCTAAAATAATAATAAATCTTTTTAGATCAATTCGTATTGTTGGTACATATAATACTGTTAATAAAGTATTTCATCTTGTTTCAATGGAAGTTTATTATATTCAAAAACCATTTGCACTCGTTGGAGATATATATGGTATGAAATAAACAGAAACTAGAAAAAGTTCATATATATATTATTCTTATTTTTTATTTTTTTTCAGCTCCAGTAAATAATGTAGCAACATTAGAAGCTAGTGCTGTTGTATCCGAAGGTGTTAGTCGAGTACGAAATGCATTGATCAATGGAGATTATCTTTCTTATGATTGGGATTCAGGTATTAATAAAAATAAAAACTGACATTGTTTTTCTTGGGTAGAAAAAATTTTTTTTTTAATTTAATTAGGATATACATGTCATCAACTTGGTTCAGGTGGAATTGTTATTCAATTATGTCAACCACATGTTGTTAGTTCAATGAGGTGAATATTTTTCTGATTTGAAGATGAGAGATGGTTGTAAAGTAAATATATATATATGATATGACAAGTTTGATGAAATGTAGAAATATGTTTTTTATTGTTCTCGTTAACACTTAAATACGATGAATTTCTTGGTTTTCCTATTTCATCGAAATTAACTATAATTAAAAATAGAAAAAAAAAAGATTAATTTTAAATATAAAGATCGAACCAATTTATTTAGTCTTAAGATTAAAATTGATCAAACTCGATGATACCATAAACAAGATGAGACTAAAAAAGTTTAGAAACGAAGTATTTTTAACTTTTTTCATTAACAGTAACAACTAGAACAAATCGGAGACAAAATTTGAGTAGTTGAAACGATTTCATATTCGGATAGATATTTATCAAATTCCCATTAATAAGTTTGAATGAAAGATTTCAAGGAAACCAAAACCAGTTTTCTAGATTCTATGAGAAACATTTTGCAAACAAGTTCATCCCATAGAGAGAACATTTCTAAATAAAATAAGATGTATCCGAATTCTCCACGGATTATTTCCAGCGAACGATAATAATCGTGCACGAGGCTGTTTTTTGTTGTTTTTATGGAAATTTATATGAATTTACTGTGTTTTATACTCTGAGACCTTTCATAGGATGAGTGCAGTTAACTCAAGTTAGATTATGGAGAGCTTTGGGACATTCTATCTTATTCAGAAATGTTTTCTCTACTAGATGAACTTGTTTGCAAAAATGTCTTTGACAGAACCCAGAAAACGTTTTTTTCAGGGAGCTTTTACTTCAACCTGTTAATGAGAAATTAATACGTATCTATCTTGATAAGAGATTGTTCCAGTTAATTAAATATTTTCTTTGATTTATTCTAATTGTTACCATTAAGGAAAAAAGTCAAAAATACTTAATTTCTAAACTTTTTGCCTGTACTTTATAATGTTAAATCACAGTTAATATTTACGCAAAGTATATTAAGAGAATATAATATTGATATTTAACGTCCGAACAGAATATTTCATGTGAGTGACTAAGGAAAAGAAGATCTTGTTATATCTATGTAATATTTATCGAAAGAAAAAATGCATTGAACATAGGAGAAAACTTTCTTTTAATTAATTGAAATATTAATACGTATAGCTTTTACCGTTCTTATTTTTATCGTGGAGAAAAATGGGGAAACGCGAATTTTTCAGTGCTGACTTTGGCAGTTGACTTTCGACAATTGCCGAAAGTTATATTTTCATTTGACTTTCGTCTGTAAGGGGACTGAACTGTCGGCAATTGCCAAAAACTCAGTCTTGCTCTAGCCGAAAGTCAAATGAGAAAAACAACTTTCGGCAGCTTCTTTAATTAATACACTTTCGGCAATAAGTGACTAACTGCTTGTCCTGGAGTTATAACGGTTAGTGAACTAATGGATTCGAATGCTAACACCAATAGTCATAAGTTCAGGAAGTCAAGAAGATCTGATCTGAAGAATTTCGACAGCATCAAACTTATATACTGCCCAAAGACTGTAGTTAATGAAGAAATTGTCGAAAGTCTAGTAATTTTCCATTTAATTACGAGTTAATGTCAACAGTCTATTACAGAACCTTTGGCAGTGCCGAAATTCCGTCTTTACATAAAACTGAATTTTCGACAATTGCTGAAAGCCCAGTCCAATTGAAAACAAAATTTCAATGACAACACAACTTTTGGTAATTGTCGAGAGTCAACTGCCAAAGTCAGCACTGCAATATTCATGCTATCCGAAAAATGCTTTCATTTTTCTTTTGAAATCTTCTATTCTAAGACGAATGATTATTGTAATTAAAATAAACTTTTATTTCATTTTATATTAGATTATTATTATGGGATTGTGATAATCGTTCGTATTCTTATTACATTGAAACTTCATATGATAATGTAACATGGACAAAAGCTGTTGATAAACAAGCAATTGCTTGCAAGTAAGTTTTCTTTTTATATGTAAGATAGTGAAAAAAAAGTTTAACAACAACGTATTTTTTACAACGTTAAGCACCTAGCTCAAATCCAGATAGTGATTTTAATAGGCAATGCACTCGATACTAAGATTTCATAGGTGAACTATATTGGGAAGGTTTCTAAGAAAATCAGATACGGTAGTTTTTAGGTTCTAGCAGACTGTCAGAATCATTTTAAAGAGCACAAATTTTTGAACAGATTGAGAGATCGTTGCATTTAGTAGAACCTTCTTCTTAAAAGAGTAAAACATATCACAAAAACCGGTAAAAAAACCGTTTCCGAGTTTTTAGAAATCTTCATCTATGAAATGAATGCATTGTATAGAAAACTTCATTGGCTATTACAATCACTATCAAGATTTAATCTAACTGCTTAACATTATAGAACAATATGTTGTTATTAAATTTTGTTCTTTTTCACAACTTTATATTTTATTGAATATCTATTGTTTTTTTCTTGTTGTATAGATCATGGGAAATCTTAACATTTTCTCCTCGTATTGTTGTTTTTATACGTATATGTGGTACACATAATACAGCTAATGAAGTATTTCATTGTGTACATTTTGAATGTCCATGTCGACCAGATGTACTTAAATCTTATATGAATGAACAAACATCTATGTTAACAACTGATGATCATGAAGCAAATAGTGTAACATATGAAGAATATTATAAATCATTGGAACCATTATTTGATATAACAAATTGTAATTCATCAACAACAACAGATAATGGTTTATTAATACAAACACATACATTATTACCATATACGATAAAATCTGATTTAACAGGAATATATTCTATTGAAAACGAAAATAATGAAAAGATTATATAAAATAATTTTTTTTTTATTAAATTGTTTTCGATATTCGTACTAACACTTTATTTAAATTAAATATTTTGACTAATACTTATTATTGTATAAAATTTTTATGTATTTATTTATGTAAAGAAATGATCTGTGGTCTTTTTTTTCTTTATCTTTTCATTTTTTTCGTGTTATTTCAATAAAAAAAATAATATTTAATTTTCTATTCCATAAAATACTGAATGACTAATAAAATCTCGTTTTATTGGTTTTGATATATTATGTTGTTCAATATTATCTGTTTTAAATGTAAAACCATTCCACATTTGATTTGCTTGTGTATCAATACGTTTTGGTGGTTTTTGTAATGCAGCTAATGCTTGTCGTGCATAATCTGTTTGTATTAAACCAGCATCACGTAAACGTTGTTCAAGACGAATACGAATATCACTATATAATTTTCGATCATTAAATGTATTAATAGGAAATAATTCTTGTTGTATATTAATATCATCATTTGTATTTGTTAATAAACCACGATGAGCATTATATGCCTAGAATATATAAGGTAATTTTAATATTTCTAGTCTGTTTTAATCAATCGAGTCGATTTCTTTTTCTCGGTAATAGAGAATTCGACAATGTTTTTATTTATAAAGAAACTGTCGTATCTGATCTATTCATCGAAGTAGACATGTGTAATTTTTAGTGTATAATAAATAAATCAAAAAGCAAATATTCAAGAACTTCTTTAAATGTGATACAAATAAATTCCGAAATAACATACGATGCAAAAATAATGGCACAAAATGTTAACTCCTATTTCACTTTGATAGAAAGGTGCTGAAAGAAAAATTTTTTACCAAAAGATAGAGTTTTGTCTCTTCTTTCAAATTATATATAACTTATTTTTATAACACGTGTGTAAATGAAACGGTACAATAAAAGAGAGAGACACCCTCAAAACAAATCCACACTTTTTGTATAATTTAGAAAAACATCACACAGTGTTGATTCTTTTATCTTTTGGATAAGTCTTTATAATAAACACGTTGTGAAAAGAAAATTTTGTTATCAGTTGATAGGAGATTTTCTTCTCTTTCGAATGGTGTATGTTTTATATCTGTCACACATTCGTAAATAAAAATTAGATGAAGAAGAGAAAGAAAGAGACCTGCAAAAAATTTGCAATTCTTATATTAATTAGGCAAAAAAATATCTTGTTAGAAAGAAATTAATTTGATTTTCGTGTACTCATTAAAAAGCCCTTGTGAAACAGTGGTTACTTTGACTTTTATGACCTCGTTAAAAACAGTTTGTAAAACAACTAATAATGCTTAACTGTCATCTACCGATGTTTTTCACTGATTCGTATAAAAATTGCAAACTTATTGGAGGAGTCTTTCTTCTTCATCTAATTTTTATTTACGAATGTGTGACAGATATAAAACATACACCATTCGAAAGAGGAGAAAATTTCCTATCAACTGATAACAAAATTTTCTTTTCAAAACGTGTTTATTATAAAGACTTATCCAAAAGATAAAAGAATCAACACTGTGTGATGTTTTTCTAAATTATACAAAAAGTGTGGATTTGTTTTGAGGGTGTCTCTCTCTTTTATTGTACCGTTTCATTTACACACGTGTTATAAAAATAAGTTATATATAATTTGAAAGAAGAGACAAAACTCTATCTTTCGGTAAAAAATTTTTCTTTCAGCACCTTTCTATCGAAGTAAAATAGGGGTCAACATTTTGTGCCATTACTTTTGCATCGTATGTTAGTTTTCTTTAGATCAGAACCGAGATCCAAAAACTTGGTTCCGCACATTTCTAAATCGGACTGATCTTGTTGACATAGATTTCTAAAGTAGTACATATGTTAAAATCTTCAGATGTATAGCCTTAAGAACACGGAAATACTTTTGATTGACAGTGCTAGTTGAAAACAGCATCATTGGCAATTTTCTTGTTAATAAAATCTTTGAAGAATTTTCTATCATCGACAAAAAATCCTAGTCCGAATGATTAAAGCAGACTGAAGATATTCAGTATTTTTATTGTCTAGTTATTTTTTTGAATCAATCTGTATTATTATTTATTAATTATTAATTAGAATTAATTAATTTACTTTAGTTGGTTGTAATACACGAGCATGATCTATTTCAACATGAGGTCGAACACGTTCAGCAAGTGCTTGAAGACGTTCTTCTTTTGCTATTTCTTCACGTTCTTCATTTTGATTACGTTCACGTAAATCTTGTCGTTTTTGTTCATATTCTTCTTGACGAAATTTGACACGTTCCCAATCTTTACGATGTTGTTCAGCAAGAATAGATTGCATTTCATCTAAACGTCGTTGTTCTTTTTCATATTCGGCTAATCGAATTTGTTCTTTTTTTGAATAGTATTCAGCAAGCTAAATTAATAATTCAAATGTAATAAGAATGTTTCTTTTTTTTTATTATTTTTGCACTATGTGATTCTCAACGAAAATGATTAATTCAGAAATTGAGAACGAAATCATTTTAACTGTTCAAGAAAAAAGTCTCAAAATATCAAACAAAAGTTATTATATTAATTACATAGTCATATCTCATTGAATTATTGGTTTTTTTTTTGACTTCTATAGAAAATCGTATTAAAAAAATTTAACTAACTTTTTCTTTTGTTTGTTGACGTTGTTTTTGTGATCGTTCATGTTCTTGTCGAATTTTTTCAAGTTCAGCTTGTCGTTTTGATTCTTCTAATTTTCGTTTAATTTCTAATATTTCAAGTTGTTTATCTCTCCATTTTTGTACCTAAATACAAAAACAACAACAAAAAAAAACAAACAAATAACATAGAAAACTAAAAATTAATATTCTACTTGATTTGCTAATTGTTCACATAAAGCACGTTGTTTCATTTTTTCTTCATGTTGTTGTGCTAAACGTTCTTGTAATTCATATGCTTCTTGAAATACTACTTGAGCTTTTAATTTTAATGCTATACGAGCTTGTTTCCTATATTTAATAAGAAAAAAAAAGACTCAATCAATCGAAAAATAAATAATGATTATCTAAATACCATTCATATAAAATTAAATGTTTATGTTTTAGATAATAAGTTTGAGCATTATACCATTCTTCATGTTTAAGCTAGTATTCATAAAACATCAAGAATAAAAAATAATGAAAAGATTTTTTAATTTTATTACCATTTCTTGTCTTGAACGTTTTGGATAATAACGATGAAAATGATTATATATACATGTTCGACGTTTCTTTACATCACCAGGATACATTTCATATAAATGAACTAACATTTCATGTTCATCAATATCCCAACCACCATTTTCTTGACTAAATAAATCGCTTAAACATGTATAAAAAAAAAATTTAAAATGTCATACTCGACAATATAAAGGTAATTTGCATCTAAATCAAGAAGAGTTTCTCTATATTTATGATCAATAATAAGAAATTCTTGAAGCATTGTTGCACGCAATTCATCATCTGGACAAGATAATTCTACAATTGATTCTGGTATACCTTCTTCAATCATATTTATTTCATCATCTTCATCGATATATTTTCGAACTATACAAATATAAAGAAATATTATAATAGTAAAAATTTTTACATAGAATTTCGATTGTTTTTTCTGTAGTTTTTAAATTGCGAACAAAAATTAAGACAATTAGTACAAAAATATTTGGAATGCGGAATATAGAAATTGACATTAATTTCATTTTTAATGAGTTTCAAAATTACAAATATATTGATTAATTAGTTTTTGAAATATACAAACTTTTTACTTGGTGAATCATTGAAACAATTATTTTATATAATAATTATTTATACTCAATTAAGGCGTGAAAATCAGAATGATTTACTAATTTATGTTTCTATTATCAAGTGATGTTTTCATACCATTACTTTTTAAAAGAATGTAATTATAAAATCAAATTATGCAAATCATAATCATGGTCTCAAATTAACAGAAAAAGTTCAAACTGTATTTTTCGGATAGAAATGTCGAATAATAACAGAGGTTGATCGGCCTCTAATACAAAATTTATGGAGAAGTTTTCTATGATGCATTTGTTCTATTAATATATATATATATATTGTTTTCAATTAATACTGTCGATTATTTGATACCTAAAAAATGTTCGCAATTTGAAAACGTATTAAAAATAAGATCAATATAAATTGCTACATTCCAAAAATACAAACACTTTTGTGTTAATTGATTGAATTTTTGTTCGCAATTAGGACGTAGCTAAAAAAAAAAGAAAGATATTTTTACTAATTACATTCTTTTAATTCATCTTCAAGTTGTCGTTCTTCTTGATTAAGTATAAGAATTAATTCATATTGTTCTTTTTTTACTATTTGAAGTGCATCAATAATATCCGAAATATTATCTGTTGTTATTGTTTTTGATTGTAATTCTTCTCTAGAGAGAAAAAGAAAATTTTATTTATATTATTTAAGTAATAAAATAAATAAATCAACAAACTTTAATTGAATAATTGGTAAAACAGTTGTCTTTCGAAATTTAATTGTATTTTCATCAAGCCATATTCTATATCTTGTTATTTCATGAAATATTGATAATAAATCAGGATCATGAAATGCTTCTGTAAGCCATGTTTGATGTTCATCATCATATTTTCTATATTGTTGATTTAATTTATATTGTTCATTAAACCAATAATCACGTGAAATTTTTAATTCTGCTTGTTCTCGTATAGCATGACTATCATTTTGTAATTTCGAAACTAGAATTATATACAAAGAAGAAAAGATACTTTATACAAAAACAAAAATGTTCAATACTTCGTTCTAATGCTTGTGTTCCACATATTTTTCTTTCATTAATAATATCTCTCATAGCATCATAATTAACTTGTCTATATTTAGGAATATTTTCATCAGTTATATGAACAACATCAGTAAGACCTATGTAACAAAAGAATTATTTAATAAGTTTTAATAAATGAAGAAAATTTGTTTTAATAATACTATTTTCTTGTGTTCGATAAAGTTTATTTAATCGAAGAAGATTTTTATTAGACGACATGAATAAATTTAATATTATTCCATAAGGAAAAAACAAAAAAGAACAAGATCGTAAGTTCAATTGAATTGTTACTTAGAAACCAGTCGATTAACCAATAAAAAACTTTCTTTCGAGAGACGTCATTCAAAGACGTGTGAATACATTCTTATTAACTTGTTTGTATGTTAAAATAGAACAAATCATCAATAATTTTTTTGACAAAAAAAAAAAAGAACTATGACAAGAAGAATAAATTGAATAATGAAAAACATTTATGAAATTTCTCAATTGACTTATGAAATTCGTCTTCAATTTAATCTCAACGAGAAGGTTATTTACTAATTGACTCATAGGTCAAAGAACAATGATACGCACGCTTGACTCCAACTAACATTAAGATTATACTTCTTCATTTACCAAAGTCTTTGTTTAATTAGTTGATTCGTTTTTTTTCGTTTTCATTTTCGTTTTTTTGTTTATTTATTTATCTATCAGATAATAAGTCAAGGTATACGTATATTTCTATTATATTCTTCTGTAAAATCATATGTTTCTTTTTTCTATTTGTCCCTGAGAATTGAGGAAAAAATATGTGAATGAATGTGCTTTTCGATTTCGATAAAATATGATCTGATTGGTTTTATTTACCTATTCATTTGATGTAAAAGGTGAGAGAAAAGAAAAGAAAAAAAAAGAGAAAAGGCGAAAAAATTAATCTTCCTGATATGCACACGGTCATGCACACAGTAGTGTCGATCGTGTAAAACTAATGACAAACGTCACTGTCTACAATCGTAATCATTGGAATTGTCAATATCATCGACATAGCTACTTTTTAACGACCAAAATTCGACGAATTCTTTTATTTTATCTATCTTAAACGAGACCTTTTTGTTTTCTTTCATTCAAATGTAAATTAATCGGTAATCACAAATTTCAATAAGTTTAGTTTTTAGTGTTCAGTCAAATTAATTTATTTTGTTCGATTTTTTTTTTGTGTGTATAGGTCATTATTCAATATGGTGAAAAATTTTACAGGACGTAAGACAAGTTTTATACCATTTCGACGCACAAAACCAGGTATTGGTGCAACAAATCATACAACAACAGCTGGACGATCATCAGTTAATCGTCATCTTACACAATTCGCATTTGGTGCTTGTTTATCAGGTACACTTGTGCATTTTTCTGACCCAACGTAAGAAAATATTTAAAATAATTGAATAGATTTATAGAAATTTTAAATTTATTATTATTATTATTTTTTTCTTTAGATCACCTGTTCAATTAAATGTTTTTACTTATGATGAAAATTCATATACAGAAGGAAAATATAAAAAAGTCGATGAAATCCCAAGTTTACCATTAACATCAGCGACTTCGATGTTATGTATGTATAAGAGTCAAATAGAAACGAAAAAAAATCAGATGATTGTCCTTGATTAATTTTCAGTACGAAGCAAAATGACATAAAGATTTCATGTAAATAACGTTTCTACTGATTGACATTTTTTTATCTACTGTAGTTTTTTTTTACAGGAGATCTTTATCATATCAGAAAATAAATACAAAAACATTTTCGATCATTTCTTAAAAATATATGTCATGTTTTTGAAATTATCAACATCTTTGTCAGTTATATGTAAACAATCAATCTTATTCCTTTCTTTTCTTTTTTTTTGTTAATGTGTATTTTTTGTAGAAAAAGAAAAAGGAAAATTTTCATTTGAGAATTTATATCGATTAGTATTGTTTAGAAAAAGAAGATCGATGAAGTCTTCAGATAATAAATAAATCGTATAAGTTCACTTGAGAGATTGACTATTCATAAGCAAAAAAGATAGATAAATTTCTCCATTGTTTTGTTTTTGTCGATGAATATCTATATATGAATATCTTTTGTACTTAAAATGAATAGCTATTAACAATTATTGGTCAAATAAATGAGCTTTATCTTTTTCATCTCTATTGAATTTATTTATCATATAATATAAACCATTACCATAAAATATTGAAGTATTCTTTGTTTTTTTTTTCATGTATAAGATTTTCTACTAAACAAATTCAATAATATACAAGTTCATTTTCTTCAATTCTCTATTTGAATATTATTCAAATCATTCATTTTCTTTTCGTCTTATAGAAAATAGTCTTTATAAAAAAAAAATACATAAATTCAGGCAAAAATAAATCAACCGTAACATTTTGTAAGATCAAATGAAATCATGCTATAAGATTCTTGAAAGATCTTATTATTACACATAAAATTTCCTATAATCTTTTAATGACTATAATTTTTCGTTTGATCTTACAAGATTAACGATATGATCTTGTAAAATCTTATCATTTGATTATTTGACTTAAGAAAATTATTTAAAATAAATATTGATTATAATTTTTAGGGATAGATGTTGATGGTGTACATCAACGTGATATAATAGCACAAATTGGTAATCGTTATGATATTCATGCACTTGTTCAAACAGATATAACAACAACAGAACAACGTACAAAATTAGATGTACTTGATGATGCTTTATTTCTTGTATGTAAATTAATATTTCGTGATATTGGTCGTACAGGACATACAATTATTGAACAAATTAGTTTTTATTTAAAAGAAAATCTTCTTATAACATTTCAAGAAACTCCAAAAGATTTATTTGATTCAATAAAAAGTAAGAAATTTTTTTCTTACATATATATATTTTATATAAAACGAGTTTGTTTTATTTTGTTTCTTTTTTTTTTTTATTGAAAAGATCGTATTCGACAAGGAAAAGGTCGTATTCGAAAATCTAAAATTGATTATCTTTTTTATTCACTTGTTGATGTTATTGTTGATCATTATATGGATGTACTTGATACAATGGGTACAAAAGTTGAATCCATTGATAATCAATTAATGAAAACACTTAAACGTGATACATTAGAATCTATATATGATATGAAACGTGATATGTTATATTTACGTGCAATAATATCACCATTAAAAGAAATAATAATTAAATTACAAAAAGAAGAAGAAACACAAATAATGCAAGAAAGTACAAATATTTATTTAAAAGATTTATTTGATCATGTTGTACAAGTTAATGATTCTATTGATACATACAGGGAAATGTTAGCATCATTTATTGATTTTTATATGATGCTTAATTCAAATGCTATGAATGAAGTTGTAAAAACGTTAACAATTATATCAACGATATTTATTCCATTAACTTTTATTAGTGGAGTTTATGGCATGGTAAATAGATATTCTTTTATAATATTTTATTTTCATTTCATTTCATTTCTTTTTTTATTTTTATTTTTTAAAGAATTTTCAAAATATGCCTGAACTTACATATAAATATGGTTATTATATTGTTTTAACTGTTATGGCTACTCTTGCTACATTTATGCTTGCATGTTTTAAACGTAAACATTGGTTTTAAGTCTTTTGCGTTTGTCTTGATGGTTTTATTTCTTTTTTTTTCTCATAATTATATTCCCGGTATGAGAATATCTGTTAACTCTTTCGTTATTGTATATTCAAGTACGAATAATTTTATGCTTGCTTGTCTTATTCTTCTTGTCATTGTGATGCACACAAGTTTTATATAAATATAAAGACAAACACATTTTCATTATTAAAAAAGAACTGAAGATATACTTTTTCTTTTTGTCTGTCATCTTGCAGATTTGTTTGTATTAATAATGATATATCAATAATTCTTGTTTGTTTTTGTTTTCAAATGTTTAAGTCTTTCAATCGAATCAATATCTACTTTTAAATTCTATTCTTAGTATTGTTTTTGATTATAATGAGCTTTATCATATTTACTTTAATATTTGTTCTCATGTATTTCTAAATAGACTTAATGACTTTGATTATGTATACGGAATGCATAACGAAAATAAATTTTATGCAATGACACTAAATATTAGCATTATATATCAGTGGATGTGAAATTCAATAAATATTTCAATAGTATTTTTACAATCCACAAGGTATTTTTTCTTATGTTCATATCTTTGATTGTTTAAGTTTTTGCTTTATTTACCAATGATATACATAATGAGTCTTATTCAAGAATGAAATTAAGTATGATTTAGATATCTTTCGACTGATGAATAACTATTCGATTATCTATGTTCAGTTTGACATTAATCAAACGAATAAGTGAGAAGAAAAGATATAATGAAAATCGATTGAGAATAAGTTCGAAGTCTATGTCTCTTTCAGTCCGATAAAAAACTATAATGTCACTTGTTTAGTAACATAATATCATTCTTTAAACACAAACAATATACTTTATATTATTATATACCAACAGCTCGTGATCGTTGCTCAATGTTTTATCTTGTAATTTTGTTCTTATGTCTTTTCAAGTTGAATTCTTGGATTGATAGTTTCAATGACTGAAGTTTTCAATCTAAAAAAAAAATCAATGATCTTTATTTGATTAGAATATTATAATTATTACGAAATATCAAATCTAAAGAGAAATATTCCTTGTCGTATAGAATTTCTTTCTTAGTTAAAATAACAAATGTTTCAGAAATAATGGACTTCTCTGTATTTTAATGGTATCCATTTTAATATTCGTTGATTCAGACTTAATTTCTTTTGTCAAAAACTTCATTTCTTTATTCTGTACAAAATAGAATCTTTTTTTTTGTATTAATGTAAATAACATTCATTATTGTTCGAGGCCAATCTTTAAACGAACAATTGAAGATATAAAAAGAATTTCTAAAACATCTTTTTGTTGTAATTTTTTAATTGCATGTTTCAATTATTTAATAAGACTTTTCTTCAATATTATTTTTTTTCCAATTAATAGAAGTAACGAATTCTTCGAAAAATAAGTAGTCCAAGATTTATATTTGAACTATTCGATAATGAATTTTTCTCATCGATACTAGAAAAGAAGTTGACTTGACATCGTTATTATGTTAATTGATGGATATGAGCTTGTGTACCAGAGATTCGTAAACCGTCGAGTTACACCTCTCCATTGCGAAGCAAGACAAGATTTTCTATGGCGAGACGATATGAGATTTGATGATTCGTTCTGTCTCCTTACGATACAGTTTTTGCTTAGTGGATATCGATTCTTTAACGACATCTGCCCATTTTGTTGTAGATATGTTTTAAGTATAAATATTGTCACTGAAGACAAGAATACATAGATACATATATATGTGTTCGGTTTAGTCTATTATTTTTATTTCTATAATTGGTAGTGCGTATTAATCTTGTTCTGAGAGTTAGTTAAATAATTTAGAATATAAATTTAATTCTAGATAGGTAGTCTGTGTACACCTAATTCGTCAATTCTCCCATCTGATGTTATCAATGTAACACAAGATATTTGGTTCACTATTCATGACGATGGTCATACTTCGTCAAGTACTCCTGAAATGATCTGTAAAAACATTCACAATTCACTCATACATAACTAGATCCTTGGCGAGACGAGGCGAGAACGAAATGGTTTTTTCAGCTGTTTCGGGGATCTCTGTTGTCTATCGTTCTACCAAAATGTTCAGACTTTTTTGATGATTTCATTTCTTAGTTTAAGTGTTATTGGAAGAACATTCTAAGTTCATAAGGTGTTGTGTAATGTCCCTTAATAAATAAAAATGAGCACTGATATCAAATTTAATATTTCATCAGAACGATATACAATTTCATATCTATCAATTAATACAACACTGATATCGATTCAAATTTCTTTCTATCATCGATGAGAACAATTCATTATTGAATAGTTCAAATTTAAACCTCGAACTACTTAATTTTCGAGGAATTTGTACTTCTATCAATTGGAAAAAAGATAACATTGAAAAATCTCTGATTCTACAACTGAATAATAATGGATATTACTTACCTTAATAAAAAGATACTATTTTGTAAAAAAATTAAAAGATAAAGTTTTTGACAAAAAAAGAAATTAAGTCTGAATCAACGAATATTAAAGAGATCTCATTAAAATACCGAGAGATTCATTATTCCTGAAATACTCGTTATTTTCGTTTAAAATTAACATTACATATAACAAATGCAGTAGTATATCACATTTTCTTTCTTTTGTTTTGTAATAGAATTACACCGAAGCATTAGATTTCTGTGCTGAAAATTTTAAGAACTGAAATTATGAGACAATTGACAGAGTATCTAAAAACACGTATTTTGATCTATTTTAAAATTCTCTTATATATATATTTGCTTAGACGAAAACGAAGAATAGTAAGATAATATTAATTGGTTGATTTTGTTTTTGCTATTGTTTGTTCTAATTTATCCAAATATCCAAAGTACCAAACAGTTTTGATAATTTCTATGTTGACTTTAGAAGAAAAATCTATCGTGTCTAGAAATAGTACTTCATTGTACCATGTGCCAATAGAAAATATTTTTCATACTACTCGTTTATAAATGGCTTTTTGAGTAGTCCAATGAATGCTTTAAAATGATAAAACACGGACCTCAATATTCATTTTTTTTTCTTTTCAATACAGTGATATTTTTTTTCCTTATGTCATTTATTTGCACTAGAATGTCACAATAAGAGGTAAGAACGAAAAACTTTCGCACGTGCTTTTTTATCTGTAAAGTATTGAAAAAAAAATTCTTATTAGGTCAATATTGACTTAACGAAACAATTCATGGTCGCCGCATTTTACAATGAATAATATTTTATATTTAACGACACACTAAAAATTTGCAACAATGGGACAGATTCTCAATAAGATATTTACGTCACAAGATGACAATTTAGAAACATTTTCTCTTCTTTGGCTCGATAGGTCAGTTAACAAGACAGAAGATAATATTTGCGCTCAAGAAGAACTTCAAGCAACAATCAATCAACTAAAAACATTTGAAGATCCAGATCAGTGTATACGATATATATCAACTGTGCCAAAAGAAGATCGAATTGTTTTAATAGTTAGTGGACAGTTAGGTCGACAAATAGTGCCTCATCTTCAGTCTTTTGAACAAGTCTTATCAATATATGTTTATTGTTACGATCAAAATTCAAATGAACAATGGTCTGCTATGTATCCAAAAGTAATGAAAAAGAAATAATTTTAGTTTAAATCATACAAGTATTATTATACAATTTCTTATAGGTGAAAGCTGTAGTTACACATGTAAAAGAACTTATTGCTCGAATTCAATTTGATCATGAAAAACAACAGCAAAATAAAATTTATGAGTCATTACCAATTAGTATTTTTGATCCAAAAATTGTTCATGAAAAACTTACAACTGATCTTCAAGGTCATCTTGTTCATTCACAATTATTAATTAATTGTCTTCTTCAAATGAAATCGGACGTAAGGGATAAGAACGAACTAACATCTCTGAGTAAAACCATATACAGAAAAAATCGAAATGAAATGAAAAATATTGTAGACTTCGAACGAAATTATACACCAGATAAGGCTATTTGGTGGTATACAAGAAATTCATTTCTATCTCGATTATTGAATAAAGCTCTTCGCACACAAAATATTGATATTTTATTTTTATTTCAATTTTTTATTGTTAATATTCGGGAACAACTCGAACAATTTCGACATAGGAAACCAATAGTCGTCTATCGAAATCAATTAATGTCAAATGATAAATTAAAAAAGTTAAAAGATTCTATTGGACAATTTATTTCAATCAATTCATTCTTTTCAGCTACTATGGAAATTGACAAAGCTCTTTTATATTTGCCAAATTCGGATGGGTTAGAAAGAGTATTATTCGAAATTGAAGCTGATCCTAGACTCGGCAGTGATAGACCATTTGCCAATATCAAATCACTTAGTTTTGATCAAGAAGACGAAATACTTTTCATGTTGGGATCGATTTTTCAAATCGTTAAAATTGTTCTTGATAGTCGAAAAATATGGCGAGTTCAATTAAAATTATGTTCTGATAACAGTCAACAATTCTATTCAATTCAGGACACAAATCAACTTCTTACATTTGGTCATGTGCTCATGACAATGGGCAATATAGATGAAGCAAAGATATATTATGAACGTTTACGAGATGGATTATCAAAAGATGATCCCAATCAAGCTCGTTGTTATGAAGCACTTGGAAGTATAGCCGATGAACAACGTGATTATGAGATTAGTCTTAAGTTATACAATCAATCTCTTCAAATCAATTTAAAACAATGGGGTACAAAACATCTATATACTGCATCGAGTTATAATAGTATTGGAGAAATTTATCGAAAGCAAGGTAATTACAATAAAGCACTAGAATATTATGATAAAGCATTAGAAGCTTTGGGAACAGATTCAACAGTCAAAGCACTTGCAAAAAAAGCTGTATGTTATAACAATATTGGTATTGTCAATCAAGAACAAAATCAATACAAAGAAGCACTCGACTTTTATATAAAAGCATTTAAAATACGCAAAGATTGTTTGCCAAATGATGAAACATCTTTAGGCATGTCGTACAATAACATGGGAAATGCTTATTATTTTCTTAAATTTTATGAAGATGCGATATATCATTATCAAGAAGCTCTCAAAATTTATAAAAAAAC